>JABUQX010118599.1:0-20000 GCA_015478945.1 Trachelipus rathkii | reverse complement strand
TATATATACGGTATATATTATTATATATATATATAATAATATATATATATATATATATATATATATATATATATATTATTATATATATTATATATATATTATATATATTATTATATATTAGCGTCGGGCGGGGTGACCAGGTCTGCCTCTTTAGGAGGGGTGATTCGGTCCTTAAATAAAATAAAATAATAAAAAAAAAAATAATAATTTTTCATCATTTTCTACCACGCGGTTAGTACTACAAGTTTTATTTAGATCATATTTAATTCCAGAAGTTTTTATATTTTTAAAAATGCTAGAAATTAGGGTACAAAATGTCCCTCAATAGAATTTCACTTTTGAAAAAATATGAGTTTTTACTGCGTTATAAAATGAAAAATTGGGGATGTTATTTTTTTATTTTTTCAGTGGATACACTCGAGTATGTTAGCTTAAACTGCAAAGTAAATTTTTTATCCAAGCAGTATTGTGGCAAAAAAGCGGGGCCTAACTTGGTCCGATTCACCCCCGTAAAAATTGATGGAGGGGTGCTCGGACCACCATTGTTTTTTCGTATTTTACGTATTATTATTGGCAACTTTATTATGAATAAATTAATTTAAATGGTAATAAAATGTACTTATATTAAGTGAATTTTTTAAATGAATTTTAAATAAAAAAAACGAGTTCAAAAAAGTGTCAAAAATTTTTGGGCGGAAAGGGGTGAATCGGACCCTTATTTATATTTCGTATTTTATTTATCATTATTGAACATTTTTATTACTTATTTACGATTTAATATGAATAAATAATTATTTTTAGTTAAAGTAAAAATTAAAAATGTAAAATTGAATTATATGTAAAAGACGAATTTAACAGATGGTCCGATCACCCCTCAATGGTGGTCCGCTTCAACCCCTCCACGGTCGGGCTGACCGGCGTTATTCAAACTTTAATAAAACTTTTATTAGTTAGAATTACATTATTATTTTTTTGTGTGCTTATGCCGGACTATAGGGCCCGTGATTTACAGAAAAAAAATTTCCAAAAAGTGCATTAGGGGGAGAGTCGGGAGACGAAGTTATAACTAAAGTGGTCCAAGTCACCCTGCCCGACTCTATATATATATATATATATATAGTATATATTATATATTATATATATATAATTATATATATATATATATATATATATATTATATATATACTATATATATATATATATATATATTATATATATATATTAGTTACTTATTATTTTAAGAATGGGAGGTCGGATAAGAAAAAAATTTCACAGGTAGTTTTCTTTGCTTGGTTCTAGGGCGAAAGGATTAGCACACGGACCTTTGATTTAATAACTGGTAACAATTCCAAGATTACAGGACCAGCATTAGAAGCTTATGTGCTTAGAATATCTAGAATATCTAGAGAAATCTATGAGAGCGAGTTTGGAAGCCAGATGGAGGAACACTAGTCCCAATGAAAGGGTGAAAACTCGAAGAGTAAAATACTCAAGGACTAGCATTGGAAATCACTGAGCAGAAAAACATTCACATAGAGAACTCTATAATAATGAGTTTCGAGGACAAAAGGAAGAAGATGCTGGTCAGAGCAAACAAATGGGTCGAGTAATGAAATTCTGATGGCATCTCAGTGCACTCAACTTTTCTAGAAGCTTGTTTAGAAAGAGAAACAATGTGATCCTTATAAATTAAGGTCAAAACCAAAAATATTAATAGCTCAATGCTTGAGTTGTGTAATTTCGTAGGTGTTGTAGATGTTTGGAAGATTATCAAGGTGATAGATGAAGCAACTGAATTTTAGATGTATAAAAACTGACCATATTCTCTCTCTACCAAGTTAGAATATGAGAAAGATCAGAGATCAGTTCATCTAGTACCAACTTCCTAACGTCAACGATTGGGAAGAATGCTTTTAAAATGGAAAAAGTAATGAGAGCTCAGAGTCTTTATCAAAAGCGTCAATGGGTGATGAAGTAACAGAGGAAAATAGACGAAAAAGATTAACGGTGGCTGGCCGCCTTCAATTGATGCTGTAAAGCCACCAGAAAGGAAAGCAAAGAGAAACGTACAGATTAAATTTTAGATAGATATTCAAAGAAGAAAATTTTAAACTCCGATTTGCGTGCACCCTGTCAAAAGCTTTGGAGATCAGTAGCGCCACGGCCATAATTCAGAATGACAGAAGTGAAGAGGTCTAAGAGTCAGGTATAAGGTAAAGGATCCCACCCAACCACAAAAAAGCAATTTAGGAAGGCTGGCCATGTACCATTCAACTACTTATCTTTTCGTATTTTTTAATTGGGCGAAAACAGGTCGTTTTCGTGCCTCTTAGAACTAGATTCCTCTCTCTCTCTCTCTCTCTCTCTCTCCTCTCTCTCTCTCTCTCTCTCTCCTCTCTCTCTCTCTCTCCTCTCTCTCCTCTCTCTCTCTCTCTCTCTCTCTCTCTCTCTCTCTCCTCTCTATCACTCTCTGAAAACACACAACTCAAAACCTTCCTCTTAACCATTACTATATTGTAATCTTTCCATGGAATTTCATTTCTTGTAATTTTCATGTAGCGAACAACATTTTTCTTCAAAGCAAGCAACTGCTCTTTAACTGTACGTGGCTCGTCGCCTTGCACGACATATTGCAACCACTTCGATAAGTTTCACTCAAACAGCTCTTCATCGTTTAAGGAATTTTCGCATTTATCAACTCTCATCCTCTCACAGACTCTTTGTCTAATGTCATTCACAACAAACCTTTTGCTCAATCTCGGTCCATTAGCTTAACAAGCCTTACAACTGATCCTCCTCAGAAATTCTTTGTACGCATACCTATCTTAAAAGAGAACTCGTAACTCCATTCATTCAACAGATCTCATTCCTTATCTCTCTAGCTCTCTATCCAACCTAGTCGCTATGCTACATTTTTACATTTACTGGCATAGAAAAATTTTAAACACTTACTTTTCATTTACCCATATTTCGATTCACACTTCACCCGGTCGTGTCTGACACATCAGCCTTTGATCTAGTTATAAATTGGCTTTCCCAAACTGTGTTAAATTGAGTGTTACTCAATCTGCATTTAACTATATATATAATATATATTAATATATAATTATAATTATATTTATATATATTATATAAATATATTAATAATATATATATAATATATAATATAATTAAATTTTAAATATTAATATTATTATAAATATTATATTAAATAAATATAAGATATATTAATATTATATTATAATATTATAGATATATATATTATATAGTATATATAATATATATTATTATATATAGTATAATATATAATATATATATAATAGTATGTAAATCAAACAACTATTACGGAAGGTAAAGAAAACTTGCCTTCTCTGGGATCGAACCACTGCAATGGAACGATTATATCTCGACGCTCTACCACTGAGCCATCTTCTAACCCAAAAAAGTTAGATTCAAAAACAGTTTCAGAGGTGGCTCAGTGATAGGATCGTCAATTATATCGTTCTCATCGCAAACATCTTTGGTTCGACCCCAGAAGGCAAGTTTTACTTTACTTTCCCTAATAGTTCTTTGTTTACCTACTTATTAATTGCGAGTATATATATTTATAATGATATATATATATTTATATATATTTATATTAATATATATATATATAAAATATATAATATATATATAATATATATAAATATATTATATATATATATATTTATGCTATTATATATTTTTTCTGTTCCTTCCTGCAAGAGCATCATTACCAAGTAGCGCATTTGCCCAAAGGAAGTTTTCAATGCTTTTAATCTTTGTTACTGTTTAAACTCCTCTTTATCCCATATACAATACAAAATAATCCCTTAACAAAATGGGAAAGCTTATAGCTAAACTATTAAATAGAAGAATATAATGCAATTCAACGTGCTTGAACCAGAAGTTTAGTTAATCCATAATATCATCTAACCAAATCAATTTTAAAGACATTGAATATGACAGCGGAAAAAGAAAGTGGAGTCGGACTATTTGGTTAGCTATTTCCTCTTAAACACTACTAGTTTAATTCATACTGTGATTGTGCTTGCGAGAAAAACCCATCTCGACAGCTCCTTTCAGATCTAAGAAGGTACAGGATTACTATCCATAGGAGAATGCTGTATCTCTGGATGTGTCGGCTGATCGTCATATTGCCAGAGTTAATCCACAGAAAAAAGAAAATATTCTATTATGCTGATTGATAAAACACGGCATCTACTCCTTCAAGTGAACATTTTCAAGTATGCATCTGGTTTCATATGCTTGTCAGTGCGAGCGAAACAGGATCATTTTTCTTCTCCAAACTTTTTTTTATCTAGCAAAAAGTATGAAGCTCAAGTAAAACCACGTCATTTAAAATATTAGGTAGACATATAGATATCAAGATGTCTTGGAATATTTTCAGAACTTTCCATGGACAAAGGCGTATCACCTCCATTCCAAAGAAAGTCCCGCCTCCCCTGATATTCGAATCCTAGTCTTCGGGAGTAAAATCGTCATTTAGTAAATATGTTCGTTTGGTCATCAATGTCCCTTGCCTAAAAAATGTGGTTAAACATCAAAAAAATTTAAACATATAGAAGATTATTACGTTGATCCATATCGTGTGCCACACAGTAGTTGATTGCTTTAATGATAACCCTCCCCTCTTTCTAAAATTCGCAGGGAGGGGGGGTTGCAATGCTGCCAGAATAACTCTGTACTAAATCATAAGTTTAAAGAACTTGCTACATTCAAAACGCAGACAGAAGTTAACAAAGAGGAAGCAAGATAGACTTAGTAAAAGATTTCTAATAGTCAGTCGTTGTTGCTCTGCCTTTCGATACTTTTCACATCTTAAGATTTACAAACTAACAGTTGACTGATTCCTCAAGACACTAATTAAATCCCAGCTCGCAGTCCTCAAGACATAAGGTCAATATTCCTACTGAACACCAGACGGTGCGGCGTCTAGCTCATCTCCGTCGTTTAAAACTACCTGGCTCAGCTCCAGACTGATTGCACAATTGCCAGTCTCCAGCTCTATATCACGTTTTAAAGCTATTCAGCTATGACTTCCACTCCTGAAACCCTTTCTTTAAGCTAAAAAGAATTAACTTTTTATTTGCTTTGTTCCACTCCACTCAAATATTTTGCCTCCAACTTCACCGAACAACATTTTGGAAGAATTCTACATCTTCTTATTTCATACAAACTGCAACGACGCGTAGTACCAGTGCGTACGGCTACGGTATCTAATAAAAGAGATGGGAAATTGGGCTTCCTTGATTCAAACCACAGATTCATCAAATATGGAAAAAAACTGCACATTCCTCTTTTAAATTCTAACCACCCCAACTTAAAACCAAATGAACACATGCGTATGTAAGATGCCAGATTTACCTATTATAGCCTAAATATTTAAACACTGATACTTGTTACCTTACTCTTATCTGCTTTACTTTCAACTCCCTCCCTTTTGCAAACACTAGAAACCCATTCCTACCAATCATAACTCAAACTTTTCTATTGACTTACTGCCACTACAAAACCAATCATAAGCTAAATAATAAGCAGGGTCACATCCATCTTCTTCATTCTCCTCAGTCTAACACACTTCCAACAACCTATCTCTAATTCTTCATCACCCTCATCCATATCCAAATTAAACAGCCAAGAACTAACAAATACCTGCCTCTTCCACCCTTAATCTTTCATTACTCTCACACACGCTTAGCTATCGACATAACATGTTTTTATTCCATTTCAAAGCTACCACCAAACATCATCATATCACAACACCTACCGGAATTTTTCTTTTAATCCTATCATACGCTTGCTGCAAGTCATAATTATATTACAATTTTTTTTCCTCTAAATCATTTAGTCATGTGAAAATTGATCTACATACTCTACACCTTGATCACTTTTCTTCACCAATCATCCCTCTACAACTTTTCAACCAAAATACAGACATATATTTCCTCCTACAACTATCAATAACTAATTCCTCTATATTCTACAGTTCCCTTAATCTCCTTTACCCTTATATAAGATTACTATTACTGGTCTCTCTAATCTTCGAATTTATACGCCTACCAAAAACGTTGTTACACATTTTCATATCCAATCTACATTCATCTTCACAGTCATTCATCTATTCTACGATTTACCATTCTTCAATTTCTCAAAAAAATACCTATTATTACCCCTTAATATTAATCTCATCTCAGAAATAACCAATTCTCTTACACCATTAACCCACACATTCCCTATCATTCTTATATATGATATATTTATGCAGATTTCGAATGTCCCCTCCCCACTCTCTTCACATCCATTACATCCAGTCAATAAAAGTACCTCTATTAATCTATTTATGAAGATTCGCCTTGAAACTTTTCTTAACCTTGTTCAGTTCCTCCAAAGAGCTTGTTTTCCATGTAAGCTTCCAATTCATCCCTTGCAAAACATGTAATTTGACCTCTTTTTGTTTTTTATTCCTTCCTATATATACATTTAAGTCTACCTATTTCTCCACCTTATATTTTCCATACACCCTATCTTTTCAGACCAATCATCATTGATTATTTACCGACTTGTTTTAGCACATTTCCCACGCCTATTTTTTCTTTTAACGTTTGCATCAGCCTCTGCGTTCACAACTCAATATACAACTACTTCTGACTTTAGCACATCCACAACTATCTTGCAACTACTAAACAAAGCTTCCTTATTTAGCTCCAGCATTGTTCATTTTATCTTGTTCCACATTACAACTGATTTATTTTAAGTGCCTTCACATTACTTTCCTTGTAACCTGGTTCACTTAACTTCTCACTCTTAAGTCTCCCCTTCCTTCCTTATCATCTTTCTCTCCATCCATCCCACTAACTTTAATCTTACATAAACACATAATGTGTGTACTCCCACCCCAACTCCCCTTACTAATTTAACACTCATTAATGTCTTCAAATTTTTTCACAACACAAAATCAATCATACTTTCACTTCGATACCTTCTCTATCTATACCAACTCGTATACTTATGAATACTCTGGCCCGAAAATATATTACTGCACAATAACTCTCTTCTAACAAAATCATCACTTTCATCACTCTTACTTTTTATCCGTGTCCCAAAGACCTATAACCATCCCTTTTTCGACCACATAATCAACCATTTTTAATTGCCCAAAACATAAGCAGAGGCCCTACTCGCCCCGTCGAAACGTACTTTAATTATCCCAGAAAGCACTTCCTAAAATCCCCTCAATGGACCTTATCTTCCAATACACATACCTTGACCTTTCAAACTTAAATTTACCATTAGAATTCTAGTACACGCACAAACAAAATCCAAGATAGCTCTCTTTTTTTTTTCTGCCAATAGGTCACTTCATCAGAATCCTGAAACTATTTCTCTCCCCCTCTAATTCCTCCTCCCAATCCACATACACATTATACCCAAACTCAACTGCTTTTCATCTAAATGGCGAAGCAAAAATATTACCATTTCTAATCATCCATCCACCCTCTCTCCTCTTTGTCACCTTTATTACCCCTAATTTACATATACCAACGATTCTCATAATAATTTCTCCGAGGAATACAAGTCCTTATGTATCAGACGAAGTCCAGGCATTATAACTTCATATTCTTTATAGGCAAAATAAGTGTAGGGTCCAAAACCCAATACCACTGCCCTTTTAGTCGGCCTAATAAGATTAGTAAAATAGCTATAGAATTCTTTCTCCTCCCCCCCAGGATTATAAAAAAATGTGTATTATTTGCAAATAATATATTTTATGTGTACTGTTTCGAGATCGACTCCCGTGTACGTGTAAGAAAGTGTCGGATATGAGCACAAGAAGGGCGAACCAATATATATATATATAATATATATTATATATATTAATATATATATAATATATATATATATATTAAAATATATAATATATATAATATAATTATATATAAATATAATCTATATATATATATAATATATATATATATATATATATTATATATAAAATATATATATATATATATTATATTAATTATAAATTATTATATATATATATATATAATATATTATATTATATATATATAAATATTCTATATATGATATATATATGATATATATAGTATATATATATACTATATAGTTATATATTAAAATATATATACTTATAATATATAATATATATATATAATATATATATATTATATATATATATATTATATAAATATACGTATATATATATATAAATATATATATTATATATATATATTATAAATATGAAATTATATATATATTATATATATTATAATTATAATATATAATATATATATAGAAAAACTTTACTTTGACGTAAACAGATAATTTATGTGAAAATATACCCTTGAGAATAAATCTTTATTATCACACATTAAAATTTACACAAAATTAAAACTTAATACAATTTTAGTTTCGCCTAACTACAAGGTTCTCAAATCTGGGTACGGCGTTACCCCAGGTCGGAAGGGATTTTCAGGGACGCTAAGTCAGTAGAAATTGCCTCTAAGTACGCATTCTATTATAAGCTATAACGATAAGCATATATAGTCATTAAAATATGGAATTAAAGCTATTAACGAGAACTTGTTTAAATAAATAATAATAATAATACTAATAGAATAATAATAATAATAAAATAATTTATAATATAAAATATAATAATATAATAATAATAATAATCATAATAATAATAATAATTTCTTTTAAATTGTAGTATCAATACTGAATACACTAATACAGTGTTATCACTGCGTCATCATATATTGAATGAAGCTGCTAACTGAAAATTTAAGTAATAAATGAATGAATTAAACTTGTTATAAGTTAAGGGAGAGTTCATGGCAACCTTTATGGCTCGTATGACTCACATTGGTCAACATTCAACCATTTTGATATGTAGTACTTTCTTGAAAAAATTCTCTGCATGTACAACACGGTGCACGGCAATGCTTGCATTCGTTCTGATTTATAGCAAAGAAAAGATGTAACCTTGATGTAATAGTACACTGTAGATTCATCATATCTATTGCATCCAAACATTAGTCTGACTCGAGATGTTCCTAATGATGTTATCAAAATGGTGGTAAACGCCATTAAATCTAGCTCACTAATAGTCGCCTTTCCCGTATTGTTTGTGTCAAGATTTCGAGGCTGACATGAAGTTTGCTCTTCCACATAGAAGTGCATGCTTCCGAGGAAATGACTTCCTAGAGTTCACATCTAGAAGAATGTCCGAATTCTTTCAGAGATCTAAGGACGCAATCCAGTATTTTCAGTAAAACCACTCAAAAAACAATGCAACTAATAAACCGGCTATATCTCATGACATATTTTCTCGACAAAGATCTGGAATTTTACTGCAAGGAAACCACAACATTGATTATTTCATCGAATAAATCGATAATCATATTACTAATAAACTAGAATTTGGGAAAAAATTTGAAATTATAAAATTTTTATGTTTGAAAATACTGCAAAAATTCTTGATAGAGAAAATGATATTACCGACATCAATAATCTTATTCAATTTCACTTATCTTCTCTTTGTATGAAATTAAGTCTTACTTGCCAGAATAGAAGAGAACATCTCAAACTGGAAACTGAATCCTTTCAACGTAGAAGTACATTCACTTCCTAAAGACGTTGAGTGGTACTGTCAACAATAAGACAAGGACTCTATCTAAGCATCTTATATACATTAGCTATTTATCTCTTACCAAAGTTCTGTCACTATAGTCCATCTTATCTCAACTTTGCAAAATGTATTATCTCAAAATTTTATTCTTTTGTAAAAAAAAAACCGGGGGGGGGGGGGGCTTTTTTTTCCCTCAAAAAACTATCTTGTGGACAAGGATTTTCTCCCTTTGCTTGATTAAAAACAAGTCCGATCAAATTGGATGTAGAGCCTGACTTAACGTTGTCACTGGTCGAAAATAGCACCCAGAATTGAAGACATAGCAACGAATATGCAAGCACTATTTAATAATATATTTCGATAGGGTAATATCTATATAAATATATATATATATATAATATATAATATATATATATATATATATATATATAATATATATATATATAATATATATATATATATTATATATAGTATAATTAATAATATAATATATATAAAATATATAATATATATAGATATATATAACAATTTATATTATAATACCGTGGGAATAAAAATTAGTGGGAAAGGTGTGCTTGCATATTCGTTGCAATGTCTTCAATTCTGGGGTGCTATTTTCGACAGTGACAATCGTAAATCAGGCTCTACATTCAATTTTGATCGGAGCTTGTTTTTAATCAAGCACAAGAGAAAAATCCTTGCTCACACAGATATGTTGAAGGAAGCGCGTAGAAATTATGAGATAGAACATTTGCAATTTGAGGATAAGGCTGACTACTATGACCAGAATTTTAAAGAGTAAATAGATAATGTACATAAGCATCTTTAAGAGTTAGGAGTCATGTTAAGAGTCTTATAATTCTCCTCTAACTGTCCTTAGAAGTAACTGTACATCTCGTTGAAGGGTTAATTATTAATTTCTCGTTCTCTTCTATTTTCTGGCAATAAGGACTTAATTTCATTTCAAAAGAAGTAATGAAATTGAATAGATTATTGATGTCTGTAAATCATTATGTATCAAATTTTGGCCGAATTATTTTCAAACATATGAATATTACTCAATTCAAATTTTTCCACCAATTCAGCTTCATAGTAAAATGACTTAATTTTATCGAGAATCAATCAATGTGTGAATTCCCTTGCAGTAACAATATTAGAATCATTTGGTCGAGAAAATAGTCACGAGAATATGCCGGCTTTAGTCCATTGTTTTCTTGATGCAGCTTTTTCACTGAAATAACTTGGATGCGTCTTAGCATCTCTTGGAAAGAATTCGGAATCTCTTCTCTCAGATTTGAACTCTAGAAGTTACATTCCTCGCGAAAAATCCATCCACTTCTGTGTGGAGAGCAAAACTTTTCATGTTCAGGGGACCTTCGAAATGCTTGACCACAAACGGAAAGGCGACTATTAAGTCTAGCTAGATATAATGCGTTTACCCACCTTTATAACATCTTAGGAAACATCTCGAATCAGGAAGATATGTCCTGGATGCCACGCAATATCGATGAATCATACAGTTGTAAACTTATTACATCAAGGTTCACCTCCTTTACTTTGCCTATAAATCCAGAACGCAATTGCCATATCATTGCCGTGCACCGTCAGTTTACATGCAACATTGTCCAAGAAAGTCCACGATTCAAAAAATGTTCACTGTTGACACACGTGGCATCATAACGAATAATGGTCATAACTCTCCCTAACTTTAACCAAGTTTAATTCATTCCCTTTTTCATTACTTGGAAATCTTTCATTAGGCAGCTTTTCATTCAAACTTATGTAAGCTTCAGAAAACTGAAATGAGTTATTCACTGGTAATATTAATAAACATGGCTAAAGCCTATGCCTCAATCAGGTTGATTAGTATTGAACAATATTATGTTAATTTTATTATTTTATTATTATATATATTATTAATATTATTATTTTATTATTTCAAACTTATTTCTTATTTAATATTTAACATCTTTAATGACTATAATTCTTAAATCGTTTATACTTTATATAGAAGCGTACTTAGAGGGCAATTCTACACACTTACTTACCCCGGAAAATCCCTTCCCGGACCCTGGGTACGCGTTTACCCAGTTTGAAACCTCTGTATTAGCGAAACGTAATAATTGTATTATAAAGTTTAATGGGTAAATATTCAATGTTCGTGATAATAAATTTTTATTTCCCAAGGGTATATTTTCACATAAATTATCTGTTTACGTCAATAAGTTTTCAAATAATATATTAATATTATATTTATAATATATATAATATAATATTATAACATAATATATTATATATAATATACGTATACTATATTTATATATCCTATGAATATATAATATATATATATATATAATAATATATAATATTATATATATATACTATATATATATAATATATATAATATATATTATATATATTAATATATATATATATATTATATATATATATTATATACCAACATATAGATATATATCATATATAAATATTATATTTATTAATATTATATATATATAAATATATATATATATATTATATATATATAATACTATATTTTATATATATATATATATATAATTATATATATTAATATATAAAATATATACATATATATATATATATATATATATATTATATAGATAATATATATTATAATATATAATATATATATTATATATAATATATAAATATATTATAATATATAATGTTCGCCCTTCTTGCTCTCATATCCCATACTATTTTATTTTAAGTTACACGGGAAAGGACTGATTACAATGGATTAGGATAAAAAACTATTTTTATTGCAAATAAATACATTTTTTCAATATCCCTGAGGGGAGAGAAAGTAATGCCTATTATAGCTTATTTTCTACGATTCATAGCGCTAAAAGACAAGTGTTATTGAGTTTTGACCCCCTCCCATTATTCGTCCCTATAAAAGAATTATGAATTATACATGCCTCGACTCCGTCTGACTACATAACACTTCCGATCTTCCAGAAATTATTTAATCGTCTGAAGATATTAATATTGAAATAAAGTCTCAAAGATAGGAGATACGGATAACATATTTGGAAATCTTATTTGCTTTGCCTGTTGACCTTAACACAAAAATAAAGGCAAGCGTTGTAAGTTTGTCTTAAATGTTTATGTGCTAATTCAGAGGAAGGAAGAGAGGGGAGAAAATATTCGGCTTCTGAGGACGTGACCTACACAAGCTTAATCTTCGATGTTTGTCGCAATTACTAGAACTTTAATGGTTAAATTAGGTCTGAAAAGGTCAAGGATCTGGTTAAATTGTAACATAAGCATCTGAGATTGATGATAGAAAGTGACTTTCTGGGGATAATCTAAAGTACGTTTCACGCGTAGGGCTTCTGATAATTTGTTGCAAAACTTAATGTCTAATATTCGTCCCGGAATAAAGGATATTAGATCCTTGGAACACGGGAAAAGTAAGATGATAAAATGATTTATATTCCGTGAGATATGTAAGTGTGCAAGTAAATATATTCTCGGGCACAAATTTCATCAAGTATCGAGTGTATAAGAATATCGAATGTGAAAAGTATGATTGATTTCGTGTTGGGTCAAAAAAATATAAAATGATAAGGATTAAATAGTAAGCGGTGACTGGGTATCACATCTTATGTTGTTGTATGTACATGTTAAGTTAGTGGAGCATGGTGGAGAGGAAAAGATAAGAAAAGTAGGATAATTAGATGAAGTAATAACAAGGTAAAGGAAAGAATTGCTGAGACACTTTAAAAATTAATCAAGTTGATGTGACAATAAACTAACAATCTGAGATCTAATAGAAGCACTTTGTAGAAGAAGATAGGTATGATGGCTAAATAGAATAAGTATATCCATATTATGTGAACCAAACATTATGCAAACTTAAAAGGGAAAAAAAAAAATACGTGATTGAAGTTGCTAAAACCAAAGTCTAAAATAAAAAACGAAACTTTAAACATAATGTAAATATAAATAGATGGTAAAATAAGTATCGCTAAAAACAGAAATAATAGGAGAAAAAAAAAAAAACAAAAATACATACCGTTTGCAAAAAGAATTGAACTTACATAATACGAAAGCCTTCGGAGAAAGTGCAAAAAGGTTAAGGAAAGCATTCAGCAAATCTCAAAAATATTTAATAAGAATGATCACTTTTATGACTATCTGTAATGGAATTAAGCAGGATGCATCGACACTTTCAAAATCGGCTAACTATTAGCACTAAAAAGAGATATAGGAGTTTTTGATGTAAGGAAAGAATTGTATTTTTGAATGCAGATTAATTATAAGGTAAGTAATAGTAGTAGAAATTAAGAATGTAAATCCCAGAATAATATAATTACTGGGTACAATAATCTAATTTGCAATATGGAATGTTAATCAAACGCTTTTTAGAGGTACAATTCCTAAAATTAACGAACAGTAATAGTACCCTTATATAAGCGGTAAGAAAAAGAACTTAGAACATAGAAGGAATTAGTTATTGAATGTAAGAAAATAATATCCTATATATTTTGTAAAATAGTTCTAGAGGAAAATTGGTGAAAAACAAGGTGCCATCCAAAGTGGTAGATTTTAGACAAATGTTCACATTGGAAATAAATGAGTAGTAGAAAATTTAATATAATCTATAACTTGCGCAAGCGTCATGATAGGAGATTAACAAGAAAACTCCGCTGTCAGGTTTTGATACTATTATTTGGGTGGGTAGGCTCTAATGGAATCAAAGCAGGTGTCATATCTAGTGTTCGGGGGTAAATGAATTAAGCGGTGGAATGAGCATGTATTTGTATGTCTCATTCGCTGTTTAATTATTGAAGATGAAAGAATTAGAATAGGTCGTGAGGTTTAGATGGATGGAGAATGGAAAATGGAATGGTCCCTGGGCAATTTTTAGGCTTGATTTGTTTGATGTTGCATCATCAATAAAGGGTTTGAATGATTGGTAGGAATGGGTTCTAGGTTGCAAAAGGAGGATTAGAAGTAAATACAGAAAGGGATAATAATAAGTTTGGTAAATTCTAGCTATATGTTGAAATCTGCATCCTTACATACCATTGTCATTTGTTGGTTTTAAGATTGGTGGGTAAAGGTACAAACCATGGTCTTATCCATTCTTTCCATAGTTGATAATCGTCTTCGAATCAAGACCATTTCCCATCTCTGTATAACTACCCTATACCGTCCCTGATAACTCACCCGTGATGAAATGGTATGAAAATTAAAAACGTTCAATCCCTTCAAAAATGTGTTTCGGTGAATGGAGCAAAATATTTTGTTGAGTGAACCAAATCCAAATAAAAAATTCTTTAGCTATAAAAAAAGTTCAGAGCTGAGTCAAAGCTGAATCTTTAAAATGAATAAGCTGAGCCTGCAATTGTCATCAGTCTGCGGGAGCTAAGCCAAGTATTTTAACTGACGAAGGACTAGAGCGCATCCTGGTTTCAGAGAGGAATATCTACCTTTATGCTTAGACTGCAAATCTTGAATGTAATTACTCTTGAAAAATCAGTCACTCCTACGGTTTGTAAAATTTTCTAAATGTAAACTATTCGAAAAGGCAGATTGGCAGACATACGACCTGACTATTAGAAACTCTATTTACACTATCTCTGCCTCCCTTGTCTAACCTATCTTGGCCGTCTTGATTTAGCAGGTCCTTTACAAACTTATATCGTACAGTTTATTCTGGCAGCATGCAACCCCCTCCTCACGCAATTTAACAAGCACGGAGGTATATCATTCCAAGCAATCAACTACCTCTTTGCACAAGATCATGGGTTCAACCATTATTCTGCTCCTAAATGTTCAAGTTTTTAGATTTACACATTTTTTTCACATTTTTTCACATTATTTTTGATCCAAACACAATATTTACAATAACCGGTTTTACTATAAACATACTAGGATTCGAATAATCAGGGGTGGGACTTATCTTTAGATGAAGGTGATTAGTCTTTGTTACTGGAAAGTTCTGAAAATATTCCAAGATCATCTTTGATATCTAATGATGTGCGCCACTCTATATGTTTTCAAGACATGTTTACTTGAGTCTCGTACTTTTGCCAGACATCAGACATGGAAAATAAGTTTGGAGTCAAACAATGAATCCTCTTTCGCTCATACTGAAGCAAATGAATCCATCGACCTGGTTGAACAATTTGCACTTGAGGATCTCCGTGTCCTTTATCACATCAGCATAAATAAGAATTAATTCTTTTTTCTATTATTAATCTCTCTCTGCGGCAAATAACATCCACCGCATCCCTCCAGAACTACCATCTCTCCATTAGAAGTATAATCCTGTACCCTTTCTTAAATGCAACGCATCGTCAATGGTTTTCATCGGCAAAGCATTCATCAAACAGTTAATTAAACTATTAATGATTAGAAGCTATTGGCTAACCAATCTTACCACTTCAATTTCTTTCACGTTTCCATATTCGAATGTTTTTAAAATTGATTTTTTTAAGATTGATTTGGCTATTAACTAAACTTCGTCTCAAGCACTTAATTTACCATTATATTCTTCTATTAATAGTTCACATTAACGCTTTACCATTATTTAAGCATCTATTTATATATGTATAGAAGTTTAAACTATAACAACAATTAAAAGACATGAAAAACTTACCTTGGCCAACTGCTCTACTTGTATGCTGCTCTTCGGCAGGACAAGATTCAGAAAAAAAAAACTTATATATAAAATATATAATTATATATATATATATAATTTATTATATATATATAATAAATATTATATAATATATATATATATATATATATATATATAATATATATATATATCTCATATAACATCTACCTCGCAATTCAATAATAGTAAACAAAGAACTATACGAATAAAAGAAAACTTCCTCCTCTGTGGTCTAACCACCGATGTTCCGACTGAGGATTACGATATATCCGGACCTCTACCAACTACCATCCTCGAACTTCTGAAATCTACTTTTTGGTAGAAGATCTCCGTATGTAGAGCGTCGAGATATATCTTCACATCAACTGATGACTTCGATCCCAGAAATGGGGCCAAGTTTCCTACCTTCCTAATAATCTTTGTACCCTACTATATTAATATATACTAATATATTATATATTAATATAATATAATAATATTATATTATATATATAATATATATATTAATTATAGTATATATATAATATGTATATAATATATATATATAGTAATATAATACTAATATATTATATATATATAATATTAATATATATATAATATATATTATATATATATACTAATATATAAATTAATATATAATATATACTATATAATAATATATATATATATAAAATGCCAGCATGGAGTACACTCATATTTAACACCAGTCTTGGGAAAGCAATTAATAACTAGAGCAAATGATCTGCCACGACACACTGGTTAATTATTCTAACATAGTAGGCTAAATGAAAAAGTAAGGTTTTAAAATTTTTTTACCACCAGTAAATGGTAAAATACATACCGACATAGTCTGGATCAGAACTAGAAGCATAAAGGATGAGATTCTGTTGCAATACTGGAAGTTACCATTCCTCTAAAGAAGTAGGTATTGACTAAAGATCTCTGGGAATCCATTGTAATGGCTGTTATCTATGACAGAATGACGGCAATCCCCTTTGGTGCTGGAATACATAGTCAAAGAGTCTGCTGAGCGAAGATACGGTTGAACTAATGCAAACAATCCTCATACACTATGAAGATCTTTGGTGAAACTATTCCAGAGTGAGTGCATATTCCGTCAACGGGACGCCCACCTTACATTCAACAAGTTGCTTATAGAGAAATGTGTTCGCTTACCCATTAAAAATTATCCAAGAAATAAATCCATGAAATTACAAAGATTAAATTTGGTTTATTTATCATACTGATGAGGAGAAGGAGAGAAAAGCAGACTAGAAGGAAAGAGAGAGAAAGAGAGGAGAGAAAGAGAAGAGAGAAAGAAGGAAGAGAAGAAGAGGAAGAAGAAGAGAGGAACTTATTAATCGCACCAGAAAACGACCATCTTTATTCCCTCCCCAATATAAAATACAGAAAGATCAGTATGGATATGGTCCATTCCACCTCCTACATTCTTTTTGTGTTGTGGTCCTATTACCTATATCTGACTCCTAGCCTATTCACTTCTTCATTCCGAATAATTATGCAGTGCTGTCTAGTATCCCAAAGCTATGACAAGGGGATGCAACCAATCGATTTTCAAAATTTTCCTTCTTTAATATCTAATCAATTTTAATTTGTAAGTTCCTCTTTGCTTTCTCCGTCGTCCATTTACAGCATCAAATTAAGGCGCCAGCCACCGTTTACTTTTTCTTCTACTTCTCCTCTATTTACTCTCACCGTTGACGCTTGTGATAAAGACTCTGAGCTCGCACTACTTTTTTCAATTTAAAAGCCATTCATCCCAATCGTAGATCTATTGAAGCTTGTCCTATATCAACTGACCTCTGATCTTTCTCACTAATTCTAACTGGTCTAGAGAGAGATATGGTCAGTTTTTATACATCTAAAATTCAGTTGCTTCATCTATCACCTTGATAATCTTCCAAACATCTACAACACCTACGAAATTACACAACTCAAGCATTGAGCTATTAATATTCTTGGATTTTCTTTTCTCATGATCCAACTTTGAAGGATCTCATTTTTTCACTTACTAGATAACTTCTAAGAGACTTTAAAATTAGAATCAATCAACACAAAACCGATCTAAATTGCGATCATCAATCAGCGTCATTAGTCCAACATCGACAAAATAATAACCATAAAATTAATATTAACTCTGCTAATATCATAATACCCATTCCAAACACCGAAAATAAAAAAACTCATAAAATCATTTATAATAAAAAACACAAAAAATTTCAATCTCCAAAAGAGGTCAAGTTCGTTCTGACCGATATAAACAAATCATTTACCTAAAGGTCTTTTGGAATCGACTTCTTTCTCCAAAAAAAATGCTCAAAAAAGTTTATACCAGGAAACATTCTATGAAGTTAGCCAGAATACGGAACCAAGGAGCCATACAAACTTAATAGTCAACAATCATCAATAATTCCAAAAAACATATCATTTCATTCCCGAAAGAAGTGAGGCGACCATGGCCACATGAAAGCGCTGACAAATAATTTTAATGCTAAACTCAGCTTTAATTGTAAATATTCATAATCATGATCTAATCATTTGAAAAGACTTTATTACCTCAAGGTTTACTATCTGACTTAATAACTACGAAAGCAGTAGTTTAATATATATATATATATATATACTATATATATATTATATAATATATATATATTATATATAATAATATATTATATATTATAATATATATATACTATTATATATAGCTATATATATATTATCATATATATAGTATAATATATTAGGATGTACCGAACCAGAAATTTTTTCTGCCGAACCAACCTCCGAAACCTGAAAAAGTTCCGCCGGAACCGAACCTTTCTACTTAGCACACCTTCATAAACGGTTTCCACGCCCGACTGCAGCCGCGCCACACCATGCATCTTCCAAAGCCGTTTGCGCCACTTCACGGTCACTAAAACCTCCACCAGTCAGGCGACCCGTGAAATCTTCATTATCAAATTAATAAACGCTGGGTCTTATGCGCAAGAATATTTAGTTACAAACAATCTTTTTACAAAACATGTGTTGGAAATGGCTTGCCAAAATTTTTTTAATATTTAGTTAACTTTTATATTAAGGATACTAATATATCATCATTTCATCTTTTTTTAAAGATACATATAAGCTATAAGATAGTGCTATTACACATTGACCAAGCGACTCCGTACGCCGCGCCTCGCCGTTCTCCAGTACTCAACATTCATGTTCTCTGATGTTAATTGTAATTTTTTTCAATTCAGAAGACGTTTCCGAGTCGATTTTGCCACACGGGCTGCACCGGCTTTCTGGAAACGCGCAGCTGATTTATCTACTAAAATACTTGTCTAATAACAAGATGGAGTTTCCGGAAGTATCTGTCATCTATCTCATCTATCCATACTTATGAGCTCTTAGTTCTGCAAGCCAAAATATGGATAAGCAGATCAATAAATTATATTAAGTAAAAAAGAATATCACTATAGCTGCGCTTCCAGAAGTCCGAGTGCAGCCCGTGTGCAATAATGATTTTTATTTAAATCTTTATCAATTGAAAAATTACATTAACCAATTCAGAGAACATGAATATTGAGTACCTGGAACGGCGAGCGAGCCCTGAACAGCTGT
>JABUQX010118598.1:0-10000 GCA_015478945.1 Trachelipus rathkii | reverse complement strand
TCTGTGCAATCTAACTTGTCCTCCAGCAGTGATTGAGAGATGTTCCCTTTTTTCGGCACTTTTTCAGCAGGAAAGAAATGCAGGGGCAACTCGGAAGCACTAGTTTTGAGAACCAAGGGAATCATACCATGAGGAAAGTACGCCCTTAAAGTATAAAGCTCTTAAACTAGAACAAATAACATTTCTAGATGAAATTACAATAGTAGGCATGAATTAGTTGGAAAGGTGTGGAGGAGTAGGAATAGCTGAGAAAACGTCTAACGTGGAATTTAAGACAAAAGTTTTAGTTCAGCTTCAGCTGAAGGCAAAACTACAGTTTTGCCATAGGGAGAAATTAGAGGATTTAAAAATGAAGAAGCAAAGTTGAAGTTGACATTCATTGCAAAATGCCACAAAGGACGTGAGAAAAATGAACCAGAAAGGTTCTTGCATTTTCTACAGAGCGTTTTTAGTGTCATGATGAATAAATTTTGCACGAATCCGTGATAAAATATAGGATTCATGAGATCTGGAGTTTGAAGATGGTGGAAAATCTTGAAGTTAACATTCCGGAGTTGAAAAGCACAAGAAAAAAGGAAGTTTACCCAAGATTTGTTTGGTTTAGTTGAAGGGAAAAGCTATGGAATATAAGTCTCCAAACTGGAGAGAATCACCTCAGGTATGGGAAATGCACACTCAGAGGGAACCCTCCCACGGAAGCAGTAGTTATTTCATGGAAATCAATGAAGAACGACTGGAAGTCCGACAAGTTTGTGGCACCGAATTGACAAAAACGTTTTCTAATGATATGCGGATGATTTTCCTACAGAAGATCAACAAGATAGAAAAAGATACAGAGATAAGAAGGTGATCTGAGGGATGTAGAGGAGGAAAGTTTTGCAGAATAAGGAGAAAAAAAAGGAAGAGCTCTAGAATGTTGGGTTCATCTCCAAAACGACCAACGATACGAGTTGTTAGCTGCACCAACTGCTCGAGGTCATTCTGGGTAGGAGAGTGGTAGGCAAGTTCACCACCTAAATCTTGAGAGATAGAGGAAAGCCATTGTCGGTGGTGAACGTTGAAATCACCAAGAATGATAGCATATGGGATGGAAGAAGGAGAGAAAATATGTTTTAATTTGTAGTTGAAGAATTTGGAATAGTCAGTTGGGTTAGAAGACAGAAATATGATATATATATATATATACAAATAAGTATATATGAACACTTTTTCTTCTTTCAACATCATATACACACACATTCATATATACATATAAAGTCGCCACAAAAAATAATAACTATATATATATATATACATTAATATATAATGTGTAATAGAGTATAGTATTATTAGATATCACGTAAGTAGACGCTACTCACAATATTTATTAAATCTGATTACTATAATAAATATAAATAAACAAATAACGTTGTCTATATACAGTATTATAAATTAATATATATATTATTATATGCAATAAGTCCATAATAATAAGTTGTTTGGTTATAATTACACCTCACCCTACTCCCAATAAAACTATCATATATGATAAGGTAATACTCATAATATAATAAATAATATTAATATAGAATTATGAATTGTGCAATCACAAATTTATTCATTAGTAAAAATAGCTATATATTCTTGTTTCCTAAATTATATTGACAAATGACATGTTATATTCATATGATTCTCCTTAGATATCTAGAAGAGATTTATATAGAATATACTAATATATAATTTGCATACCTCATAATATATTTTTATACAAATATATAAGTATAAATTTCTATAGAAATTAAAATTTCTTCAAAAGAATTAATATAGAGCTAAGAAGTATATTAATAAATAATAGATAATAAATAGATACATAATAACATATATTTGTATATTGATCATAATAGTATAATAAATAAATAATCTTATTCACAAATTAGAAAAAATAATATATATATTAAATTACTCTTATATATATATATATAATCAGTATATATCACTATATATATATTTTATATAATATATTCACTTAAATAGTAATACTAATATAATTAGTGATAATTGATTGAATATAATTAATTATAGTAGTAATTCTAGTGCAAATCTAAATTTTAGTCCTTATAAAATATCCAAGCTCACTCTAATGATTGATAGTAATTTGAATAAATGTTCCCTTGTTTATACTAGGTGCAATACTTTTATATAGTAATATATATACTAATACAATAAAATATGCTATTTAATATATATATATAAGGTATGAGGTGCATATATCTCGAACCACTATGGTATTTAATATTAGGAGAACAAGGATATCATATACCATGAAAGAAAGTGATTACGCTACTCATTATATAAAGTATATTATAGACTTTTATTAAAAAGATAACATAAATAAAATATTTCTAAGATTGAAATTTAACAATATAGTGAGGCATGAATTATATGGAAAGGCTTAATGGATATATAAATGCAAATAGGCGCTGGTGAACACACAACAACCATGGGAGGCACTTCAATTATGGGAATTTAATAGACACAAATATTTCTAGTTACATACAGCTATTCAGTATACTAAGCATAAACTACAGTTTGCATATAGGAAATTAGATGATTTAAAAATGAAAAGCAAAGTTGAAGTTGATAAAAATTTTTACAAAATGCCACAAAGGACGAGAAAAAATGAACCAGAAAATTATCTTATGCTATTTTATCTACAGAGTCGTTTTTAAGTGTATTATGATAATTAATAAATGTATATATGCCATATATATAAAATCGTATATATAAATATATATAGATATTTATGAGATTACTGTATTGAATATTAATTAAGGAAAATATTAATATATATATATATATAATATATATGATATATGTATATATATATATATATATATATACTAATATATATATATATATATATATATATACATTATATATATATATATAATATATTATATATATTATATAACTTGAAGTAACATTTCCGGAGTTGATAAAAGCCAAGAAAAAAGTAGCCAAAACTAAAAATTAATTTGGTTTATATGAAGGGAAAAGTATATATATGGATAATATATATATATATATAGTCTCACAAAAACTGGATGAGTACAACCTAAGTATGATGCAAACTTCAAGATGAGGAACTACCTCACTAGGATATAAGCAATATATAGTTTATAATATCCAAGTGGCACAGATCACTGTTGAACACAGAACGAACACATGTGGTACCGACACTATAGCATATATTGTGCAACCGAATTGTTACTATAATACGTTTTCTATAATGATATCTAGTATTTTCCTACAGAAGTATTCCAACAATAATAGATAAATAATAATATATAAAGAGTATATAGAAAATGGATGTAATATTGAGTGGATAGTATATAGGTGGTTATAGTTGAGTCTAAGTAAAAAATAGTAATAAACTCAGAAGTTGGGTCATCTCCAAAAAAGTACCAGACCATGATTATACCATTATGTTAGTCCTTGTCACCAAAGCTGCTCGAGTCTTACTGGGTAGAGTATATTAAGTGGTAGCTAAGTTATCACCACCTAAATCTTTGAGAGAGGAATAAGAGGGGAGTAGGGAAATCATGTACGTTAGTTTTAATACAGGTTGAATATATATATAAATTAACCATAATTGACAGACGTTTAAAAAGATGAGAAGGAAGGATGGAAAATATATGTTTTATTATATATATTTAAAGAGTTGGAATAGGGATATTATGGAATAGGTCAGTTCTTAGGTATAGAAACAAGATTAAATTATATATATATAATATAGTAATATAAAATTATATTATATTTAATATATATATATATATATATTATATTATATATATTATATAATATATATATATATATTAATAATTAAAATATATATTAATATTAATATATATATATAATACTATATATATATTAAAGTATATTATATATATTATATATATATTTAATATAATATATATATATAATATATATATAATTAATTAATATTATAATATTAATATATATATATATATAATATTATATATTATATATTAATATTAATATATTATATAATTATAATATATATATAAATTAATATTATTTTATAATGGAATACTTAGAATTAGGCAATTTCCATCAATGCCAGATATGTATATAATATAATTTGTATCTCCTAAATAATTAACTATATTATATCTATATGTTTCATTGAATATCCATTAAATATATATTATAAGGGGTGAGATTGTTAGATAGTGAGTTGTGTTATGGTGATGTGTGTGTTGTGTGAGTCTTGTATGCGTGTGATTTATTTATAGGCTGGTGATAAGTAGATTATTGGTAGTTAATGACTACTAACAGTCGGCTGTGAGTGATTATAAAAGGTTAATGACTGGTATCTTATAGATAATATATTATTAAATACTTAATTATTTGTATATGCTATCAATCAATGTAGTCTTGTAGTTGAAGCCTTACATAATATAGTACTGATAATCTTATATTATATATTATTAGATTCCAGAATGAGTATATGTGAGATATTATTAACAAAATAACGATTACTTATACATAATTTTATAGGTCCTGTAGTGAGTGAGAGGAGGAGTGGCTACTGCGTAAGTGGAAGATATGATCGAGGGAGACAATAGAGAAAGTCTGAATAGAATGAATTATATATCTAGTTATGTAAAAAGGTGAGATATATGTGGCTCCATATATCATTTGTGGAAGGATTGTAATGAAAAAGTGTCTGCTAGTGAAGATTGGAAATAATTCGTAATAAATGAGCCAACTGCCTTCGCGAAACGGAGCTTCACAGCAACAATTTCGAATTTATTCTTTATTATGATAATATCGTTTTAGTTTAAAGCATTATTAGACTGTGTTTAAAGTTCCAATATAAGAATAGATATATAGGCCATGAGAAAGAGATATATGTAATATGAATTATATAGAGTAAGATATTATATATAGTATAAAGACTCTAAAATGGATGGAGAGATAAGAGATAAGAGAGTTAGTAATGCACCGCCCATGTCAGAGCTTCAGGAAAGAGCGCCAGAAAAGAAACATGTAGGTAGAGAGAGAGAGGCACTCTTCGTGTTTTAATTATTTTAGATATATAATATTTTTCAAGAGAGAGAGAGAAGATAGAAGAGATCACGTATGTAGCAATAGACGAGGAGAGGAAGCCTCTTTGATATAAGGCCAGATAAAGAGGGATAAAGGGTCTATTTATAGATATATAAGTGTCAAAGCTTGTCGTAAAAGGCTATACTTTGAATAGAGAGTATATACAAAATGGAATATATTAATATATTTAAACTTATCTATTAGTATAACTATATGATACCTATACCTGCAGATAGTCGACCAGTTACAATGAACTATGAAGACCCATCAGAATTGTTCTATGTTCATACTAAACCCTTATATATATATTATTATATTTTTATAAATAGGAAGACATGAATATAAAATTAAATAATAAAGTTATCTCAACATTATTCTCATTGTAGGAATAAGTTATATATGGTAGATATATTTATAATATAAAATAGTATATAAAACTATTTTTTTATTTTATTATGATTATATATCTATTATTATATCTAATACTTAAATTTTTTAAGATATATATTATATATTTAGTTATAATAATTAGAGTAATTATAATATATTAGAATTTAAGAAGCATATAATATACTAACGATTGAAAAGACTATTTGATATATTATCTTTTTAAATAATTATTTAAATAATTTATAAACGATAATTATTTATTCTAATTATGTTTATATGATTATAATATAAATAATCTATTCATTACCAGTGTTATGTTTACTAATAAGAATATATAAAATATTCAATATTTTACATATTATTTAAAATATATAATTCAACAACTTAATATGATGTAATATATAATATATGTTTACATAAAATGATACTAGTTATTATTATTCTTATATTGATACTTTATATTATATTAATACTAATTAACTAATATTAAACCAGTTATTATACTGACAAACTATTTTAGTTCCCGGGCCTTTCTCTTAAACATTTTATACGATTCAAAATAAGCTCGAAAATTATTGCGTCGTGGATTTCGCTAGCTTATAACCAAGGAGTGAGACTTAGGCTCATAGCTGAAGACCTCCAAGGTGAGGGGGGATTCACAATGCAAGAATTCTTCATATATATTACATTATTTGACTATTATGTAACTATTTTTAATGTTATAGTAAACATTAAGATTAGTATTATAAGATATGATTAATATAATGTATGTATATATATTTATTTAATAATTAATATACGATTTATTTTTGTAAAGAGTATATATATTTTAAACACAATTTATATATACATTAATCGGTATATAAAATGGTAATAAAAAACAACAACAATTATATTTATATGATTTTAAAATTATTATATAATACAGTAATTAATAATATAGGATTATTATGATAAATACGTTTTACATTTTATACTTAATTTTTTATAAACGGAAAGATACCTCACTTTTCAACTCTGAACATAATATAAAAGTATAAACTTATACGAATAATGTATATATATATAATTATATAAATTATATATATATATTAAAAATATTATTGATTAAATATTATATAATAAATATATATATTAAATATAGTTAAAATATGTATAATAGTTAAATATATAATTATACTTAATATATAAGTAATTAAGTATTAATTAATATTAATTAATATAAATATATTAATATATATACATATATTATAATATTATATTATATATTATCTATAAAATAATAATATATATATATTATAATAGTATATATATATATTTAAATTAATAGTAGATTATTTTATTATAATAAATATATATAGATATATATTTATATATGGCATTTATTTTCGGGTTGCGTATTATTAATTAATATATATTATATATAATATCTCTCTATATATAAAGAATATTATTATATTAATAATAAATATTATATATATAATAAATTATATTAATATATTAATTAATATATATTATATATATAGTAATATATTTATATATCATTAATATATTATATATTAAAAGTAATAATATATAATATTTATTAGTAAAGTAAGAGAATATAATTAATATATATGCTTATATTTCTATAGATAGTATAAAATTAGAGATAGTTAAATTTTTTACATTAGTAATAGATTACATATTACTATTGTTTCATATAAAATAAAAAACATGAATATATCTTTATTATATTAGTGTTAATTTATTTTTGACTCATTCAATAAATTATATATATATATATATAATTTATATATATTATTATATATTATTAATATACTATTAAATAATTATTAATTAAATATATCATATATATATATATTATAATTAAGTTATTAATTAATTAATATTATTAATATTATATTAATAATATTAATGTTAATTATATTATATAAATATTATATATATATATATAATATGATATTAATATATATATAATATATTATAATTATTATATATAAATATAGATAATAATTATATATTAAATATAGAACTAATATATAGTTTATATATAATATAATTAATGTAAGTAATTAAGAATAGACCCTCAGACTAATTGTAAGCTCACACGCATTAATAAGTATAATATAATTTTACATAGTATATTATTACGATTTGAGTAATTATCCATCGGATAACATACATTTATCCTTTACCCATATCTTATATTTCATACGTCCATTTAGATATAATGAAACATCTAACAATGATTTATAGAAATAACGTTATTATAGTTATTCACGGGAAATAATCATTACTCTGCCTTTATGTTGGATTTCTGATCATTTGGATTCTGGTCATCACTTTACCCATTGACTTGATTCAATGTGCTGAATATCATAAATAATATATTCGAGCTTTTGTCTAATGGACGATAATATTAATTAATATATATATATATTAATATTAATTATAATATATATATATATATTATATAATATATATATATATAATATATAATATAAATATAAATATGAATATTATTATAATATTAATATTATATTTATATATATATATAATCATATAATTATTATATATATTAATATAATAATAAATTAAATATAGATATATATATATATATAATAATTATAAATATTATACATATACTATATATAATTTACTTATTAGTATTATTAATAAAATACAATAATAATATAATAAGGTATATATATATAATTATAATATAACAGATAATAATATTATTATATATATATATATAATTAATATATGAATATTAAAATTTTATATTATATTATTATAAAATAATATATAATATATATTAATAATATTATAATATATGATATATATGATATTAAGGTAAAATATATATATTTAATATTAATTATATTATATATATTGCTTTTGTTTTCATTATTAGTAGGTAATACTGTGGATTTAATTAAGCTTACCACTTAATTTATTTTATTAAAGAATTGGGATTTACAATTTAAGATATTATTATATTGAAATATAGTAAGTAGTAGTGAAAAATAATAATAATATTTTATAAATGATCATTGTGTATACATGAATATCCATATGTGATGAGTTTATTAATATCCATAATTAAGTAATTGCATATGGAGAAGTAAAGGAATACACCATTAATTCATATTTTTATCATTAAGTAACTCTTAAATAAGCATTACTAATTTTTTCTTTTTATCTTTCATTAATAAAAATTAATTAATATGTAATGACTTAACTAATACTTTATGATCGATAAAATTTTTATATTAAAATTATCTTAATTTTTAGAATCATTAATGAGCACTGTATAACTTTTTTACATACTTCTCTATATAGTTAACCTTAATAAACTCACTATATATATATATATATATATAAATTAATTATATATATAATATATATATATATAATAATTAAATATAATATTAAATATATAATATATATATATAATATATATTATTATTTATATTATTTATATATTAAATTTAATATTATAATATAGTATTTAATAGATATTAATAATATAGAATATATTAATTAATAAAGATATTTGTATATATAAATATATATAGATTTATATTTAAAATAATAATATATATTTCATATATTATATATAATGTCTATTAATGATTTTATAAATAAATAATATATATATATGTATCAATATTAATAGATATTTTATTAATTTGAATAATAATATATATAGATATATAATATATAATATATAATATATTCATATAAATATTATATATAAATATATATTATATATAATAATATTAATATGCTATAGTATAATGAAAGTAAAATTTACCGGATTTTTATGATATATATTAATTAATATTAGATATAATTACATATAGTGAGAATTATAATAAATATCAAACTTTATGGTCAGGTACATATGTGAGTACCTTCATACTATTTTTTATTGTTAGTCGTAAATAACAGTATATAATATGTCAAATAAAATATTATTTTGTGAGTAAGTTACGGCTAATATATAGAGATTTTTCACGAGTATATATAATTATATATTACTATAAAGCTTAGTCAGTAAATATTTTAATATATCTTAATAGTTAAATATAATGTATATGTATATTGAATTATTAACAAATTATTAGTATATTATATATATATAGAGATATATTATATATAGTAATAATATATATATATATTATATTGATATAATATATTAGATATTATATTAATATATATATTAATTATAGTATATATTATATATATATTAAATATATTAAATATATTGAATAGTATTAATAAGTATATATATATAAAATCATATTAGTATATTATATATTTATATTATATATCATATATATATTTATAATAATACTAATATATATTTAAATTAATTATATATAGATAATATTCTGACATGTAGTTAACCTTTAATATATACCTGTTTAAATAATAATATATTATTAATTATATATATATGATATATATATATTATACTATTATATTA
>JABUQX010118597.1:0-12623 GCA_015478945.1 Trachelipus rathkii | reverse complement strand
ATTATAATTATTATTATTTATATTATATTATATTATTATTATTATTATTATATTATATTATTTTATTATTATTTATTATTATTATTATTATTATTATGATTATTATTATTATTATTATTATTATTATTATTATTATTATTATATTAATTATTATTATTATTAGTTGTAAGTAGTAATAGTAGCGCGTAGTGTGTAGTCATGAAATGAATGTATACATTTAATATTATTATTATTATCATATTATTATTATTATTATATTATATTATTTATTATATTATTATTATTTATTATTATACTGTTAATAATGTTTATGTTTTTGTAATATCTCATTATTAGTATTATTATTATTATTATTATTATTATTTTATTATTATTATTATTATTATTATATATTATTATTATTATTGTTTTTATTTTACTTTCTATATGTATTATTATTATATTATTATTATTATTATTTATTATTATTATTATGACTATACTAAATTAACGAATTTCTGGTGAGATTTTAAAAACAGTAAAATCTATGCAATAATTGTTCTAATTATTTTAAGCTCATTAATATCGGTATGTATTTTTTAAAAGATTTCATTACATTCAATTAGTCGAACACATGTCACATGTCTTTTCAGCCCTGAAATTGTTATTATAATGAATGATGTATTGAAAAGATCATAAAAGACTTAAAAATATAATATAAAAAATTTATGTGGAAAAGGAAGATGAAAATAATAATTCTGAAATTAAAATAAATGTTTTGAATTTTGAATGAATTGAATGATTATCATTATCATTATCATTATCATTATCATTATCATTATCATTATCATTATTATATTATTATTTTATTATCATAGGAAATGTTTTTATCATCTTTAGAATAAATTAATAATAAATAACTTAAATATTTAAATATTAAATTATTAAAATATTAATCATTAAATATTAAATATTAAACATTAATATAACATAAAGATTATAATCATTAAATATTAAATATTAAATATTAAAATTAAAAAATAAAAAATAAAAAAATAAAAAATAAAAAACTTAAAAAGAAAAAATAAAAATAATAATAAAAAATAAATAATAAATAATAAATAATAAATAATAAATAATAAATATTAAATATTAAATATTAAATATTAAATATTAAATATTAAATATTAAATATTAATATTAATATTAAATTATTATTTATTTTTATATTATATATTATATTATTATTATATTATTATTATTTTATTATTATTATTATTATTATTATATATTATTATTATTATGATTATTATTAATTATTATTATTTTATATTATATTATTATTATTATTATTATTAAGTTATATATTATTATTATTATATATTAATTGCGATATTCAATTTTATATTGGTGTTCTCGTGTTATATATAAAAAGTCAATCCGTACTTAGAAATGCTGAAATAAGAGTTAAAGCAGTAGCTTCTATTTTCAAAATTTTTAATAAAAAGGCAAATAACGAGTACTGAGGATATTTCTAGTACTTCTTATAAAGCCATAGAACCTTTTCATACTTAGTACCCTAAGCTTCCACATCTTGGGAAAATGAATCCAGACCTGAGATTAAAGCTGTCTATAAAACCAGAAAACCGCTTCCATATTACTTCTGCGAAATACGGGAGATTTAGACAACTATGGAAACCAACTAAAGGGTTTTGCCTTTCCTAGTAACAGAACACTTACAAAAAACACTTTACAGGAAAGTGAAGATAAGGAGAAGTTATGTGCTTCGCTTTCAGTATTCACTGGCTAAACCCTTCCTTGGTTATATACTTCTGCGATGGAACAATAGTCATACTTGAAAATATTGCGTAGTATTTTCTAGAGGGGGTGTGTCAATTCACAAGGACCGGACCTTGACGCTTTGTTAAGAAAGTTCTCCAATTGAAAAAAACAGTTGAAAAATTTACGCGCCAATACCACATGGATTGTGTGCTGTGCTGAGAGTATTGAGCAAGCGTGGGAAATGCCTGAACTGTCAATTCAAAACAGAATAATTAGGGAAAGCCTGGAAATGCACAAGTATTAGAGAACACAAAACGCAATAAATGAAACAGTATTACTGTGCGGTCGGCAAAAATTGGCTCTTCGTGGCCATCGAGATTCTGGTAAAATATCTATGTCAGAAGAACCCAGGAATAATGAAGGAAACTTTCGGGCAATACTTCGGTATAGAGCAAAAAGTAATGTCAATATGCAGACTTTTTTAGAGGGAGAGGGTTATAAATATCTTAGTCCACAAATTCAAAATTCCATAATAGAAGCCTGCAATGCTATTTTGTTGAGGAAAGTTGTTGACATTGTTAACAAGGCTAAATGTTTTGCAGCTCTCGTAGATGAAACTTCGGATATCTCCAGCGTTCAGCAAATTTCCATTTGTGCTAGACATGTTAATACTGAGACACTAAAACTATGTGAAGTTTTTCTAAATTTTGTTCCTACATATGATTTAACAGGCACATTACTGGCTGATCTAATTTTAGAAAGTTTGGACAATTTAGGCATTGATACAGGGTATCTTCGGGGTCAAGGATATGATGGAGCTGCAGTGATGTCGGGTGCTTTCAACGGAGTGCAAGTACACATTTCTAGGATTCATTCACTTGCAGTTTACACTCATTCACTGAATTTAGTTGTGTCCAAGTTTTGTGAAGTCGTAGGAATTCGATGTTGCATTGAAGTCATTGCAAAAGCACATGATTTTTTGTCATTAAAAATAAGACATTTTGTGTAAAGAAATCGAAAATTCAGAATTCTCAACGAAAGTTAAAACTTTGAAAAGACACTGTGCCACACGCTGGATTGAAAGATACCATTCTTTGAGGGATTTATTTGAACTTTTAATGCCTGTATTAAACTCTTTAGAAGTAATTGAAAACTCGAGAGGCACAGATTCTTCTCGAGATGCAGCACTGCTAAAAAGTACTATATTACATCCACAGGTTTTGCTATCCTTGCTTGTCTTACGTGAAGTGTTCGAATTTGGACTATCACAGCAAATACTTACTAAAAATAAACACCGATTTTAAATTTTCTTTGAATATGGCTGCTGCTATACAGAGAGACCTACAAGATCTGTACAATGATGCTAACAGTCACTTTCGTAAGATCTTTCAGGAAGCTAAAACTCTATGCGGAATACTTGGAGCTGTTATGAATATTCCAAAAAATAACAAGCAAGCAAAAATATCGTTCAAATCCATCCATTCTTGAGCCTGAAGATTACTATCATGTCACTATTCATATTCCGTTCATTGAACTTTTTATATATGAATTGGAACATAGATATATGAAGTAAACATCCCGACTTAAACGAAATTTCAAGTACTATTTCCATCATCAAATTCCCTTCCAATGTCCAGTGAAGAAAGGGATTAAAGAGTTCTTTTAGAACCGTATGCTGCAGATGTCGACCAGCCTCCTTCGGACGTAATGGCAGAGTTCAAATTATATAGGAAATGCCAAAATATCGAAAATCTGCTATATAAGACTGCAATGGATGCTCTACCTACATGCAATAAGGACATGTTCCCCAATATATTCAAGTTGCTGCAAATCCTCGCAACTATTCCTGTATCAACTGCAAAACCCGAGAGAACCTTTTCCACATTATGAAGAATTAAAAATTACTTGAGAAATACATCACAAACCAGACTGAATGGTTTTGCACTGCTATCGATTCACCGAGAAATTCAAGTGAACGTAAATTGACGAGTTGTAAGAAAAAAAAAAAAAACGAAAACTCGATTTACGTTTCGTGTACGTAATAAACCATCTGTAATGTTGTTGACTTTGTATTACAGTGTATAGGTAATTATAGTATATATATATTTATATATAGGTTTTTCTATATAGAGATATTTATACTATATAAGTATATATATATATACGTATATATATATATATATACTATATATTATAATATATAGTATATATATATATACGGTATATAAAGTAAAACATCTCTAAATCCCCCCCCCAGGAAAAATTCGTAGTTACGCCACTGTATATATTTTTTTATATATATATATATAATATATATATATATAATATATATATATATATATATATATATATATATATATAATATATATATATATATACTATATTATATATATATATATATAATGAGTGTAGAGAATATAAAAATTGTAAGAGATATTACTCGTATATAATATGAACGCTCCGCTAAATTTAAATCACAGAAATTTGCATAATTTCCACTTTAGAAACAAAATTTTTCTTCCATGTTATTATTATAAATAAAGCAACCAAACCACAATATATATATATATATATATATATAGTTATATATATATATATATATATATTATATAATATATATATAGATATAATTATATATATAATATATATATATATATATATAATATATAGTATAATATATATATATCTATATATATATTTTTTTTACCGTATATATTTTTAAAGCTTAACTTTATTTTTCACTAACAGTAAAATTTCTTTACACTGGTTGAACCTTTATATATATATATATTATATAATATATATATATAATATATTATAAAAATATAGCATAATATAATAATCTCACTAGATCCTGAAATTCCTTAAACAGTCCTTCAGATCTTCTTTTACCTAGCCTATAACATAAGTTTTCACATTATGGGAAATTAAGCTCTAGGAGTGTCCAATTAATCAGCATCAGCAATGCTAAGAATTGGCATCAACTTCGGTACATAAATGCCGATTCTTACCGATTCTTCATAAAAAAAAAATATTATTGAAATATACTTGCATGTAATTCAATTTATTTAATGTTTATTTTACACTTTTATTTATTTTTCAGGTAAATCTTTAGTATCTTATAAATTGAGAATTTTCATTACGCAGTCTGTGGTTACTATAATGTCCCACAAAGGACAGGCCATAAGGGTTGTTTGGCCATTTTTTAAAATTAACAATGATAAAACTAAAGTGGTGTGTAACCTATGCAATAAAATTTTACCACGAGGTGGCAAATAAGAAAGAACTTTTACTTCAACCAATATGAAAACATCTCAAGACTTAACACTAAATGCAGTTAGAGCAAGAAGAATAATTAATTGCATCTTATAAATAAATCTTTAGTATCTTATAAATTTAGAATTTTCATTACGCAGTCTGTGGTAACTACAATGCCCCACAAAGGACAGGCCGTAAGCGTCGTTTGGCGATTTTTTAAAATTAACGATGATAAAACTAAGGTGACGTGTAACCTATGCAATAAAATTTTATTACGAGGTGGGAAAGCTGAACAAACTTTTACTACAACCAATATGAAAAAAAAACATCTCAAGACTCGACATCAAATGTAGTTAGAGCAAGAAGAATGATTAATTGCAGAGCTCAAGCAGAAGTACAATATGAATTATTACGTTACAGCCCAAAAGTGTCTAAAGTTGATTGTGATGCATCAATATCAGGCAGTTCATATTCAATTGTGTGGTATTAAGTTTCAGTTAACACTTAACATATTTCTGTAAATAGTTCAAACTTCAAATATGCCACTTTTTGAAATTTTTATGCAACTAGATTAACAATGATCTTTACTAAACATTTAATTGAGTAAAAAAAAGAAAACTAAAAATTCTTTGTTTCAGCTTAACAGCAAACTGCATTGATGAAAACTTCGATACATTGATAATGGTGAAATGATAGCGATTGATTCACAGCCGTTTTCGATTGTTGAAGATATTGGTTTCACTAGACTCATAAAACTGCTCAAACCTAATTATGAACTGCCCTCCAGAAAGTATTTCTCTACTAATATTATTCCTGAAATGCATTCCAAAGTTTTGACCAAAATCGTAAAAAGAATTAATGAAGCGAGCAATCTAAGCTTCACAACAGACATTTGGACAAATAATGCTGATGCATCGTTCATCAGGTAATAAGTAACAAGTTACTACTTATTAAGTTGAAACCTTATTGTTATAAGTTATTACTTATTAACTTAGTGATAGTTTTTAAATTTTATTTTTATAAATACTTACAATTTATTACATAACATTATATCTATTGAGTATTGATTCTATTCAATTGTATAGAGTTAAGTTTCAGTTAACACTTAACATATTTCTGTAAATAGTTCAAACTTCAAATATGCCACTTTTTGAAATTTTTATGAAATTGGTTGAAGCAATATCTTTACATAAATATTTAATTGACAGTAAAAAAAAGAAAACTAAAAATTCTTTGTTTCAACTTAACAGCAAACTGCATTGATGAAAACTTCAGTCAGTCATGGGTTGTCCTTCGAGTGAAGCCATTTCCGGAAGCACATACCTCAAGTAATATATGTAACATGATTCAAGAAGTAGTGGATGACTATAAAATCACACCTTACAAAGTTCACATGATTGTTCATGACAATGCTGCAAACATGGTCAAAGGAGTCACAGATACTGGTTTTAACAGTCTTAGCTGTTTTCTTCACACCAACCAATTGGTTATTCATGATGCAATTTTCGAACAGCGAATTATGAAAGATATAATTGCTAATTGCCGTCGAATAACAGGACATTTCAATAAATCACCATTAGCGTATGCTAAACTTGAAGAGCTCCAAAAGCAGCATAGTCTACCAAAGCACAAATTGATTCAGGATGTGCCCACTCGATGGAATAGCACTTATTTTATGCTTGAAAGAATATTTGAACAAAAAAATGCAATTGCCAACTACTGTGCAGAAATCCCAAATTTACCTGTATTTGATGCCAATAACTGTAGCTTGAAAGGTAATATTCAAAGGTAATATTCAATACAAATTCAAATATTCAAAGGTAATATTCAATATTCAACTCTTTGGAGAAATATAAAATTTATATTTATATTATATAAATATTTTAATGTCTTCGAAATATTGAATAATATTATAAAATTTTATTGTTTTCACTTTGATACTTATTAAGTTATTTCTTAATATATAATATTAATATTTAATATTTAAGTAACGTATAGTTTTAAATGGTATTCAATTTGTTTTTCAGACTAAGTGCAAGAACTGCTAAGGCATCAGAAATTATCCCGCAAGTGAAAGTTTTGAAACATCTCTGGGTTAGGAAGCACAATCGGTGCAATTTCAATATCAATGCATAGTAGATTTGCTAAGTATGAAGAAAATGAAAATTTAATAGCAGCAACCTTTTTGGATCCGAGATACAAAAATACGCTTTTAGGAATTCAGAAGAAGGATCAAAAAGCCATCTCAATTCAATTCATAATTTTTTGGCCAGCACCTATAAAAAATGGATAGGGATCAACAGAATTATGAAGAGAATTCCAGCTCCACCGACACAAAACCAGAAACTGAAAATGTAAGACAGGCTGAAGCTAGTCTTCAAGATCTTTTTGACTTTGAATCTTTCTTGAATGATTTATTATCAAGCAGATTATATGTTGAAAATCAACCAAATACAAAAAGAAGAAAGGCAACTTCGTTGACAATATCTTCTTCTTCATCTACTCTGGAAATAGAAATGGGAATATTAAAAAAAAGAACAAAAAACAAACAAAAACAAAAATATAAAAAAGAGAAATAGACTTTAGCATCAAGGGAGGTGTGTCCACTCCTTTGGTAGAAAACAAACATAAGTTTGTTTCCTCAACTTGAGAAAATTGCATATAAGATGCTTTCCAATCCGCCATCACCAATTGAGAGCTAAGTAATTTTTAGCATTGGAGGGAATATTTTCACTCCATCCACACTCCATACTGATGTTATAATTTGCTGTTTAAATTTCGCTTCTTAAAAATTAAATTTCATATGCTGAAATCACTGGTGTAACTAGAAAATTTTTGATACGTAATAGAAACTTCTGGCACCTACACTTATTTCAATCTTAGAAGATCTAATGTATGTTTATCATTAAAATATATAATATATATATATATATATATATATATATATATATATATATATATATATTATATAATATATATATATATATATATATATATTATTTTATCTATATATATATATATATATATATATATATATATTGCAAGTACAACTGTAGAGATTGTAATGGCTCACAAGAACGGTTACAGAGACACAAACTGAGATTTTTCACAAAGATCTGCTTCTCACTGGTGTATTGGTGTACGAGATATTGTCTTCTGGTCATGGGAAATATAAAAGATCACAAAGAACCGCCAACTCAAAACAACGACGAATTTTTTTAAGCATCCACGGATCTTGAAGAGCCGTCGTTCTTATTTATTGACCGGTCTATCTATCAGTCTCTGAAATGACTCGCTCTTAAAGAGTCGTTCGTGAATTGACCGTTGTTCATTTTATGAGTCTCTGAAATGACCCGCTCTTAAAGAGTCGCTCGTTTTGAACGATAAACCTTTCTCAGAGTCAATATCACTCGTGCTTTAACATTCGAATTAGCAATTTGTTATTTATTATTTGTTCAATAAATATTGATGTTAGTCACCCATTTAGTATGGCAAATTTAAGTCATTTCTTACACAAAATAAATAAATATAAATAAATAAATAAATAAATAAATAAATAAATAAATAAATAAATAAATAAATAATTAAATAAATAAATAAAAAAAATTTAAAATTTGTTAATAAAATCCTCCTGCTATTCAAGCTAAAAAGGTTTCAAATTTAATTCATCAAAATAAAATTAAAAAAATCAAATTAAGGTCTGATTAAATAAGAAATAATATACATTGTATTTGCTGCAATATAACTATTTTTCTGAAGAACTAATGAGTTATACATATACATGAAGCTTTAATAATTATATAAAAGGTTAAAAAAAAAATATTTATACAGCAAATAAACAAAGGCAATAAAATAAATTAGAACATGCCTTGATTAGCATTTATAATGTTAATCAAACAGATAAAATGACAATTGTATATTCTATGCAATGAAATAATTGTAAAATCTCTTGTAGATGAAGCTCTTTTTCTCCGTCCGCAGAAGGTGCTTCTTTTTCATTATATACATTAGAGGGCATTTCTTCCTCTAACAGTAGAAGGCGCTCTTCCTCTTGCATAGTAAAGGGTGCTTCTTCCTCTTACAGTAGAGTTCGCCTCTTCCTTCTTCCTCTTGCAGTAGAGGGAGCTTCTTCCTCGCTTCTTCCTCCTCTTACAGTAGAGGGCGCTTCTTCCTCTTACAGTAGGGGGCGTTGTTTTCGTGGTTTCCTTGGTTAAATAAGGTTAAAAAATTGATTAAATAGTTGTAAAAGATAATGGGAGGAAAATTTTTTTTTTGCCCCTTTTATCTGACTATATATATATATATATATATATATATATATATATATATATATATATATATATATATATATATATATATATATATATTATATATATATATATATATATATATATATATATATATATATATATATATATATATATATATATATATATATATATATATATATATATATATATCTCTCTCTTTTTTCTCTTCTTTCCCATATATATATATATATATATATATATATATATATACTGCTGCTATATATATATATATATATAACTATATATATATATATATATATATATATTAAATAGCCCAGTAGTAAATAAAAACGGCTAAAACGCGAGGCCAGCTCCAAGGAAGGCGATTAAAAAAAATCTCCAGCAACTCACAAGAACAACCAACTTAACAAATATATATACAAAAATACAAAAATATATTAAACCTTGATTCAATACAAAAACAACAACAACTATTCTATATGTAGGGTATATACAAGAGTCTTGATGTTCTCTTACAGGAATCTATCACTCTTTATTTTTATTTTTTTATTTTTTTGTAATTAGAACAAAATCGTTCACATCTAGGCTTACTTTATTATTATTAAATGTTTCAGTACTGTGAATAACAAAGCTAACTTATTATTATTAAATGTTTCAGTAATGTGAATAATAAAGCTTACTTAATTATTATTCAAGGTTTCAGTACTGTGAATAACAAAGCTTACTTTATTATTATTAAATGTTTCAGTAATGTGAATAACAAATCTTAATTTATTATTATTAAATGTTTCAGTAATGTGAATAACAAATCTTACTTTATTATTATTAAATGTTTCAGTAATGTGAATAACAAATCTTACTTTATTATTATTAAATGTTTCAGTAATGTGAATAACAAAGCTTACTTTATTATTATTAAATGTTTCAGTACTGTGATTAACAAAAGACTCTACCAAACTTCTCACAAAAATGTCACTCCCTACTAAAAAACTCGAGCATCAGCAATTAGAATTTTATGATTGTTTTCATATCTATGCTGATGAATTGCACTGCGCTCATTTTCTCTGCAAAGGAATGATGTAAACTACATTGCTACTTAATTTGATATTTTCCCGAGCACTTCCATAAGAAAAGAACTTTTTAATGGTTATGATTTCCATAAACTATTTTTGATATTGGTTGACAATAATGAATTTGTTTACATTAACAGTAATTGGAAGTTTAGGTATGTTTTCAGTAAAAAATTGGTGCTTCCTTTCATCGAAGCTGCGGAATCTTTTTCTAGGTTTTTATATTACATTTCAAATAAAGTTTTAATTGTAACAATTTTGAAATAATTCTAAACTTTATGGCACAGCGAATGCAACTAGGTACTCTTTTAGATAGCTTCGTTTGACTACTACTTTAATAGGAAAAAATAGGACTTTCCAAGACACAAAATGGAGAAAACTCACACGAGTGGGCGAAACAAGATTGGTGGAAAGTTACGATAGATGGCTACGATCTAGAGAAATTTTTAAAGCATTTGTTGAAGCTTTAGAGGAATTTGAATGGATTAAGATATTAGACTTTTTTCAAAAAAATCAGACCTTTTGAAATCTGTAATCGAAAGAAAATTTGTTATAAGTTTATTTATTGCTTCAACTTTATTCTCCTACAATCTTCCATTGTGTATCACATTTCAGTTTCCATAATTAGTGAGAATAACTGCTTTTAATCATATTGAAAATGTGATGTTTGTTTTGAAAGATTTTCAAGCAAACATCGATAAACCTTTTCAACAGAACTTGCAACAGAACTTCTACTTTCTGTTAATAAGGAAATGAGAATGCCTCATGTGAGAATCAATGTAAAATGAAAAAAAATATATAGGACAATCACATTTTCTTTACTTGATTTTTCAAGAAAAAGTTCATGAGTGCTAGATCTAAACTTTGTAAAGTCACTCATTCGATTGATATCTATTAAAAATTTTACGAATTTTGGAAATAAATTTGGTCTGTACAGTCACATTTGGATCGTTAAAGATTTTAGCATTTACCTCACCTAAAAAATGCATTACAAAAAATATTTCTCTACTCTGAAAAGACTCAAAACATAAGCTGCGTTTCCCGAAGCGACCAACCCGGGCGGGCACGGAGCATATGCGTAAAACACGAGCCGTTTGCGCCTTCTACGTCGTAACGTCACAGTCCAGCACGTTGTTAAATCCTCGAATTCGGGAATTAATAAACGGGCGATGCTGCGGAAAGGATACTTTGTTTACAAACAAATTTCTTTACAAAACGTGTGTCCGGAAATAACTTGCCAAAAGTTTTTAATATTTTAAGTTAACATATTAAGGATACTAATATATCGTATTATTTCATAAAATAGATAAATATAAGTATAAGAGTATTGTTTACAATTGTCAGCTGATCCGACGGGCGCGCTCGGCCGTTTCCAGGTACTCAAATTTCCCGTTTCCTGATTGGTTAATGTAATTTTTCAATTCGAAGCGTTTCCGAGTCGATGATGCACTCGGGCTACACTCGAGGCTTCCGGGAAACGCAGCTATACTTTTCAATTTACAAGAAGAAGCCAACAGAAATGAATTGGCTTAAATAATTGTTGATCATAGATACACAATATAAACGGAGAAATTTTAATAGAACAAAAAGAAACTGATCAATATGTAGTTTTTCATATAAATAAAATATCTTTTTTGTATTTTCAAATTATTATCGATGCTAGATTATTTTATTCATTTATTGAAGTCATATTAAATATATATTTTTTTATATATATATATATAGAGATATATATCTTTTTATATATATATATGTATACCTGCTGCTGTATATAACATATGCCATGCATATATATATATATATATGTATATTGCTACAACTTATAACTATACTACTGCTCATAATATATATACGAGCCTTAACCAACCATATGTATATATGTAACCCAACTCTTTCCTTATAACAACATATATACTCTGTAACAACCATATGCTAACTATATATGCTGCTATATATATATATATATAATATATGGGCATTGGTAAAATGTGAAGTAATAAGCGCAGTGAGAGAGAGAGAGAGAGAGGAAGGAGAGAGAGAGAGAGAGAGAGAGATGAACTTAATTTTATTACGAAAATTTAAAAAATATTTTTAACTTCAATTTACGAAGTTATATATTATTTAAACAACAGAAATTGAAGAATTGAGCCTTTGATAAAAAATTGCTTGAAAATTATTAAGTCTTTGAAAAAAATTTTAAATCTAATAGATGTAATTTATATCTAAAAAGCATTTTTAGACATTAAATAAAAGATGTTTTCCC
>JABUQX010118596.1:25000-56484 GCA_015478945.1 Trachelipus rathkii | reverse complement strand
TTTATTTGTCACCCTTTTCTCTCGGGGGGATGATTAACCCTAGAATACCTATGAAGCGACTTTTTGAAAACTCATCCAGGTTATTCAGTTTTAACACATCGGGTGGGCGATTTTTTTTGATTTTTCTTTAAAAAAAAATCATGATTCTTTTGATTTTATTGATTTTTTGATTTTTTTGAATTTTTTTCAGATTCGTGACGTCATTAATTATATATAATATATTATATATATAAATAGTAGTATATATACTATTATATATATATATTATACTATATATAATATATATATATATATATATATATATATAATTATATACTATATATATTATATATATATATATATATATTATATAATATATACTATATATAAATATTAAATATAAAATAAATATATATATATATATATATATTATATACTATTATATATATATATATATATATATATATAATTATATATATCATATATTATAATATATAATATATATCATAGTATATATAATATTATATATATATATATATATATTTATAGTATATAATTATTAGACAGTAAGAAGACGCAGAATCCAATCTAGGGTGTCCCATTCAGACATAGAAAATAAAGAATTAAGAATAATTTTTAATAATAATTAATATGTAATGTAATGCAAATAGTAATCAATAATTAGAAGGCACACTACTGGGCCTACCTATGACTTTCTCAGTTGCAACGCAAACATTTATATTAATTAATTAAGGAATAATTATGCATTAATAAAAGCCACATTGGCCAGCTTCTAAGATAGTTCCCAGTCCATCCATTAATAATTAATAAATAAGCGAAAATTTAATTCAGAAGCCGGCATGGCGACTATCTTAACTGTCCCATGTTCTAAACCCATACATAATTTAAATGTAATTAGAAACAATTAAAGAACGACTATCGATTAACCCCTCGTTATAATGTCCCAGTCAAACCCATAAAGTATTAATAAGGAATAATAACTTTAAAGTATAGCAGCCATGGTCATATTTTAGAACTGTCCCAGTCAACCAATAAAAATTAATAATTAGAAGCCTCCATGGCCACTGTTATAAGCATCATGCCAACTCCCATACATTAGAGTAAATAATAGAAATTAAAAATTAATTTCTACAAGAAGCAGCATTTGCCGGCCTCATCGAGACTTCCAGTCAACCAATATTAATAATTAAAAATAGATAAAAGAGTAAGTAGCCACATTGATCCCTCTAGAATGCTCCAAGAGTCAACTCATAATAAATAAGAATAATACTTGAAAAGCCGCATGGTCCTTTTAAGACTGTCCCAGTTCAAACCAATAAAAATTAATAATTGGCCCCGCATGGCGCCTCTATCTAGAATGTCCCAGTCAACAATAAATAATTAAGAATTAAGAATACATTTTTTAATAATAATTAATGTAAATTAATTGATAGTTATTTATAATTGAAGAAAGCCACATGGGCCTGCCTGGACTGTTTTAGTCAACCAACAATAAATAAATAAATAAGAATAATTAATTCATAAGCCGCATATAGGCCTATCTAGACTGTCATAGTCTCACCATAACAATTATATAATTGAAGAATATAGATTATGTCTAGATATTAATTCAGGAATACACATAGAAAGAAAAAGTTAGAACTGAACAAATTGAATTATTATTTACTTATTTAAAAGTATTTCTAGAAAATCTTTAACGTAACTTAAATTTAAAATAGTAATTTAGTATTATTTTAATTAATAAATTTTGGAGTAACTTTTAATTAAAGAAATAAAAAAAGGCATTCACATCTCTTAGACTATTTATTAATTGGCATCATTAAGCATTTTAAAGAAAATTTAATAGATATTAAATATAAACTAAATTAGGAGGAAAAATTAACGGAAGAAGAATTAAATTTCTTCGTTTTTATAAATTTAGTTGTTAGTTAAATAGGTTTTTATATACATAAAAAAATTTAATAAATTATGAGATGTTTTTTTTTTTTAATTAAAATTGTCTTTTAATTAGTTTTTTACTTTAACAAAATTATTAATTCAATTTTAACTTCACTTTAATAAATTCGTTCAGTATGTGTAGATTTTTCATACATAGATAATAAAATAAGTTTCAAAAATCTAGTTTTATCAACTTAAATATAAACTTTTAATTAGATTAATTATTAAATTAGTTTAAATATTTCAACCACAAGGAATATCTTTTTTTCAGGTAAATTTTTTCCTTTGATCTTTGTAAATTAATTTTTTATTTTTTTTTTTGCTCTTTTTGTTTTTGTTTTATATAAATATATATAATATATATCATAATATATATACTATATGATATTTATTTTATATTATATTATATATATATATTATCTTTAATTATATGTGATATTATATATATATTATATATACTATATATATTATAGTATATATATATATATATATAGTATATATATATAATTGATATTACTATAATATATTATATAATATAACTCAATATAAAGTCATTATATATATATATCTATTTATATATTTATATGGTATATTTATATATAATTATATATATTAATTAATATAGATATATATACTATTATAGAATTCTAGATGTATGATATATAATATAAGTAATATATATATATATAATTATATTATATATATTATATATTATACTATATATATTCTATATATTATATAATATAATATATATATATATATATATAATATATATATATATTATATATATTAGATTATAATATATAAATACTAGATATATTAATCAATATATATTATTAATATATAGTATATTAATTAATATTATATTAATACTAGATTACTATATAGGGGTAATAATTTCTATTTTTGTTTTAATGCGTTAATATATTTAAGTTCTTTAATTAAACTACCTAGTCAGATTTATTAATCCTCAAAATTTTCTATTTCTTTAGTTTTTTTCATATAATATATCGTGAGTGGTATGTGCCCTCCTTCTCTGAGTAGCGTGATGGTATAATTTATCTTATCTGATGATAGAGGTGAGATGAGTATGACGTTCTTTTTAGTATGCTCTGTTGTAGTAATATTGTGATGTTTTTATATATTTTATATCATTTAAATATGAAAATAATACAATTTTCGTATAAGTAAATATTTTTTATTTATGTTGCACGGTGAATTTTATGGAGCATATGAGTTACTCTTCGTGAGGGTCAGTGAGGATAAGTGTAAACCTCCATATATATTTAAGCAGAAAATTAAATATTATATTTTATGATAATTAAATAACTAATCATAGTATTTTAATAGATATTGATTAGGTAGAGAGTTTCCAGAAATTAATATTGAGTATGATAATATAAATATTTTAATTATTAACATATATAGATAATAAATAATTCTAAAGATCGATTTAATATATAGGAATCTGTCTTAAACATAATACTTCATAACAATTTAACTCTCTCATAGTTGAATATATTACGTATAAATTGACTCTCATATAATTGATAATAAATTATATAGTGATTACATAATTTATACGTACTTCACATTAGCTATATGAGCTTAATAATATAGTAATCCTCTCTCACTATTATAATTTAATAAGGTTAATAAATATAATTAAGATATTAATTTATTTAGTTTACTTTTAGTTTATTTATTGTGAGTTTATGTATTTTCTATTACTAATATTGATATCGATACATTATATCTTTATTATATTCTAATTTTTCTAAATTATACGTAAGTATACGGTATATATTTACCCTTAAAGATATATTTGCATTATTTTATAATAGATTTTTAAATATGAATTATTTATATAAATATTTATATAGTGTGATGTACTAAAAATTTATTTTATCTCTCCATATGATATAGTATACTATATAGTATATTATATTTTATAAGTATTATTTTTATTATTGTATATATAGTATTATGATTAGAAGTTAGTTATAATATTATATATTATTAAATATATATGATTTAGTGATATATATATATAATATATATATACCTTTAATATTGTTAAGTATATATTATTTACTTATATATAAGTAATTACATAATAACTTTATAATTATTATATGATATATCATTATATATATATATACTTTCTCAGTGCTATAATATATAATTAATATAAGTATTATATATAATTAATTATAATCATAATAAAATAATAATATTATAATATATTAGTATATATAATACTACTCCATACTACTACTATCTATGTATAATTATAAGATGATGATAAATAATATACTATTTTTCTAATATATATTTATATATTATTTATAGTTAATTATTTGATATCATTAATCTATATATATATATATATTATGATATATATATATATATATATTATATATATAATGATCATATATATATTAATATATATATACTATAAATATATAATATATATATACCCTATATATTAATCCTACTATTATATATATATATATATATTACTATATATGTATATAATAATCATAAATGTTTAGATATATAATATATTTCAATATACTTATTATATTAATATAATCTATTATATTAATATTAATATTTTATATATATATAGTATGATATTAGAAAAATAAGAATAATTCCCTCATATATTAGTATTATTATATATTAATTAATATAATATATACTATATATATATTATATTAGTTATTTCATTTACGATTTATAATAATGATGATATTTATATCTATGAGTGAGTGAGTTAATTATCATAAAATAACGAGTGCAAGTATGTAACAATATACATAAAGATAAGAAAATCTATAGTAACGTTTCAATATATGAGATACAACTAGTACATAAAATAATTACTAGATTCTCTCCGATATTGTAACATATAGTACGTTTAGATACCTAAAATCATCTGAGTTAATTTTATATATATTATTTTATATTTTATTTTTATATATAATTTTATATATTTTATTTTTTTTACATTTATATATTCTTATTAGTGAGAAATATTATATATGATCATAGTTGTTTTTATAGGTGTATTTTTCCATATATATGGAGTATAGATGATGGTCTAACTGACAGCGGGTAGCGTATGGCAGACTTTGATACTGAGAGATTGGACTCCAATACCGAAGCGCTATTCTGATTCAGCTGAATCGAGCGGGCGCGTGCTATACGCGACTAGATGGACATCTTCGACCTCACACTGAGCTTCTCATTTAAACAGTGTGTCATTTCCACTCACTCTCGTCTCTGCGCAAATTAGTCTCAGAAGACAAAGAGAAGGTTTATTCACTCTCTTATATCCGTTCTCACGTATGTGTAGGGTTATATTTTGCACAATTTATCTTCATAGGAATGCCTATTTTGTCTTCATCTTATATATTAATAAGTGTAGAATCGTCTATTTTGATGAGCATTATAAACGCAATTAAAATCACTCACATCCATGGGGTGCGCATGATTCTCCGCCAAAATGAATATTTGCAGAGTTACTAGTCTCAGGGGTTTCATGTAGGCTTTACTGAGTTATTTCACGCGCACGCGTATCACGCGCCATTTTGAGACGGCTTGACTATTAGGATACTCTCATCTGATGTCCACGCCTTACGCTATGGTCCCCTCTGTTCGGCTATCTGATAGCCCTCAGATAGAATGTGCGAAAAGATATACAAATGTATAATTTTCTTTAATCACATATGAGTGTGCAGCCCATGAATCATAATACTTAATACAATAATCATCTAATGAAAGTGAAAAGGCACCGTGTTCTGTATATTTCACTAATTGTATAGCTTCTTATTGTAATAGTTTTTTTGCTGCATCAACTATTATAAGATAATTTGGGATTGTCAAAATATTACTGAGGATAATGGATATGTACTTTATTTATTGTTTACACTATATATTATAACTCTATGTCTTTATAATCTATTATATAGTTTTATTAGATATATGTGTCTTTAATAGTTTTCAATTATAAAAAGACAATATAAAATTCATTGCCCATTTTTATTGCTCTTTAAATATCTTAATATTTAAAGATAGAGAGACGAGTAAGATAAAGAGAGCAGAGAGCAGAGACGAAGAAGAGTAGAAGAGAGTGAGAGAGACGATGAGAGGAGAGAGAGAGATTAATACTCTTAAAATTTTACAATATTTTCTCGATTACAAATTAATTTTTACTTTTAAATAAATAACTTGTTAAAAGTGAATAATTTATAATTATAATTATTTAATTACTTGTATATATATATATATATATATATCATATATAATTTATATTATAATATATATATATATATTCATATATTATTATATTATATATATATATAGGAGCGAGGGAGGAGGAGAGAACAGCACGGGTATAGAGGAGGAAGAGGAACGGACAGGAGATCTTCTGTTTAACACTAAGCGTATTGGTTATGGAGAAGAGTTGTTAGAATATGGACAAGAGTTTTTATTGCTGCGTTTATTGATCTGCACAAAGGCTTTTGATTTCTGGACCAGGGGAAAGACTATGGAGAATTCATGGAAGAAAAGTCTATTGAGGGGAGTGGTAGACTGAAGAAGCAACTAACTGAGTATGATTACGTAAAACATGTATGATGTGTAACATCTAGGAACGGGCAGTGTGAAAAACGTATTTATATTGGTTTTGAAGGTAAGATAACAGCGAGTTAAACAGAAGGTTTATTATCGCCTATAATATGGGTTGCATATTTATATATAGATTACTCGTTTATTATTATGGTTATTAAGTAGAAGTATAAAAAGTAATAAAATTGAAGTTACTAGATGGAATTTCACCGATCAGCCTAGGGGAACAACTTGATCGGTTCGAGGAGGAGGAGATAGATAGTGGGCGGTGATAATGTGACTTGCGCGCTGAAAAGTGTGTTATCGAGGCAGGGGATAGTAAGTATGATGTATCGAATGAAGACATGAGACTCATATGGGTAAATTTGAACGGAGGAACGCCGGTGAAGGCAAGTAGAGCAGTTGATGTAATTGCGACGAGGTCTAAAGATGGATAGGGACAGAGATATGACTGGTGGATTTACCAATTGAGCGTTTATTCATGAAGTTTAGTAAGTCTAGTAGTGTAATGTTTATTTAATACAGGAATAGGTATAGTATGTCATATTAGAGAATGGATTATTGGAAGAGAATATATCTACTTAAGGATTGAGAAATGGATTGTAAATATAATCAATCGGAATCAGGAGGCTATGATAGCACGTTGTTTAGCCATTAAAAATTATTAAAGTCGGAGTCGGTGTGAGGTATGTGGACAAGTGTGTTAAAAAGGTTTAATGGATCTTACTCTAATAGATATCTTCTAGACTGCCGACGCTATCTTCTATGACGGAGTCTGCAGGAGGTTGTAATATACCACTACGAAGGAGGAGAGAGCAGTAGTAGAGGAACAAGTCGCAGAAGATGTAGGGTTGCATGAGAGCGAGAGACTGAGCGTAGAGAGAGAGAGCTCAGAATATAACGGATACAAAAGTAATAGCCAGTATGAAGTAAGCTGTAGGAGTGAGTAAAGGGATGGATGGCTCTATACTGCAAAGAGGATGTGGGACTCTAGGAAAGTACTATAGTATGGTGTAGACCATGCATTGAAGATTGATAAGAGATTTGTAAGCAAGCTGCGATAGAATGCCGAGATAATCAAAAAGTAGACGTTGATAGATGGCACCACAGAGGCAGGGTATGAAGCCCCAGAGCGTATTAGAATCTCTGCGTATGTGAACTATGGACATGAATCATGGAGAGCATGTCTTATATAAGTGACTTCTAGACTTGCAATGGCAGCTATAGATGGTGGGCACGAGAAAGGAAGAGAGTGTGGATATCGGCAGAGGAGAGGTACTTGTTCTTGAGAAGAGACTCCTCTCGACAATAGTTAGCAATCAGGATGATAGTCACATTCATTCCTCTGTGAGAGGAAGTATTAGTAAATAGCTCATAAATTTCGATAGAAAAGAAATGCTAATAATTTTTCGGCGAATTTAACATACAATAACAAATGAAAATTTCTACTCAAATAGAAAGAGATGGCCACTAGTATTATCTTTATAGCTCATGTCGATACATATAGTCAAGAGAGTTCTTTTTATCCTCGCTGAGCACCGTATATAACGTAAATACACAGTGACTGTGATTATTAAATTTTTCTTAGTGTTAGTATAATATTATCCTCAAGTTATTTTATTTTATATATATAACCGTTAATGTGTTATAGAAAGAAATTTACCATTTCGTTTATATATATTAGTACATATCTGAAAAAATTACCTTATTTATAACCTTTAATCATATAAAATAAAGTTATCATTTTTTAGGTAAAATATTATATTATGTTATTTTTCTTGTACTCTCTTTACCTTATGTATTACAAGTCCTTTTTCAGGGCAACTGAAATAAATAAGTGATTTAGACATTGATATCTTACCACCCGCTCTTCCAAAATATCTCTCTATCCAACTTAAACTTTGTAGCTAGCACATTTCTACTTTAGTATAGCTCGCGTATAGCGCGTTCTATGTGTGATGCATCCATTATCTCTGTGTCTAGTACTTTTCCTATATAGACCAATGCGTTACTATCCTGGGTCTAATTATATTTGTAAGTATAATATAATTTCCATCTCTCGAGAGATAAGGTTCTCTCGCACCACAAGCATGAATAGTACTTCATTCTTATTTCCAGTGGTTTTTATATATGTACCAGTCAAAACTCTACCTGATAGGAATATATCTCTAAGTTATCACTCTCATAACCATTATCACTAGGCGAAATTAAAGCCTCACGTCAGAATAAAACTATCATTACTTGATTATTCGTGTATAAGCAAAAGATTATTTTAATGCATTATATAATGGCCATTAAATAGTAATATCTCTTGATTTGAAAGCATAGTACCTTTTCATATGAAAAACGTGACATTTACACACTACCCACAACTACACACACACACTATCACACACACCACTCAACACATCATCACATCAACAATCAACCAAACAAGTTATCTACATACACACATATATACTATATATTATATATATAAATTAATTAATAATATTGTACTTTTTTAATGTTAATATTATTATTTATACTTAATATATTTATATACTCATAGTATATATATATTCTATATGATAACTATAATATTATACTTATTTAATGATAGATTTTATAGTCTATATATTAAGTAGCTGACTAATTATATGATTAGTGATATATATTATATATAAGACCTTATATATTATAATTAGATAATTATATATAACTTATTACTTATGAGTATTAGTGAAAAAATATAAAATAGTTTAATATAATATTATATATAGGTTTGTAAAATGGCAGTAATTACGCACTAAAGTTGAACAAGAAGTTTTTAAGGAATTAAACAAGTTTTGTGATTCTTATTTTTTAGTGAAGGTACTTCATGTTTATAGACTTGGAATATGTATATTGAATAGCTAATTGTGAAACATATTATGATTTTGACAGTTTGTTCATATGTATGTGCTAACGTTCGTTAAATTGTTGTATGGAATCAAGATTAAATATTCCATAAGCGACGTGAGGTGCTAGAGATAAAAACAACATCGATCGTGGCTATATTGGTGAGTTATTATTATTGATTGGTGAGTCACCAGAAAAGTGGAAAGTAATTATCTATAAGATGAGTGATAGAGTTAGTTTGATATATATACATGTTCTCTGTGATAATAGCTATTTATTAGTTTAGTCTAAAGTGGTAATTTGTTATGCGATAGTGTTCGTGAGTGATCGAATAAGTATTATGTAAAACAATTAAATTAAAAGATTATAATTTTTTAACATGATAAGGGATTCAATTAAACTATATACCATATGTTGGTTTTTAGGATCCTATATACCGATAGTATACGGCAATGATTCAATCTATCTCTAAGGTTAGGGTCTAAGATCTACAGAGTCAATGAACGATACGTCTAGAAATAAGGTCTTCGCTTTACGGGCTTTATATAGAGGTCTAGGTTATGATAAAGTATTGTGGTTTATAGGTACCACACAGAATTTCCTAGTTTACTAAGGTATACTACTATATAGTTATATATATATAATATATAGAGTTTAATTATTAATTAATATTATATATACTATACTCTTGCACTCAAACCAAAAATCATTTTTCTTTACGCTAGTGTATATTACTATGAGGGCATAAATTGACCAGGTATATATGATTAAATGTATTAGAAATAGTATATATAGAATATTATATATCCAGTGGTTGTGACTAATTGCCACCAGAATCTACAAGCTCTTGTAAGTATATTAGTTGCACAATAATCAACGTAAACTGATATCTATTTTACAGTAGTTAAATCGAATTTGATAGGTCACCTATGCCATTATATATACATATATAAGTATTTTTTAATGGAGAGTGTTTAGTTTTCTATTCGATATACTTATTATTCTAGTGCTGTTTAAGGTCACTCTGTTGAACCTACCATCTTCTATATAAATCTCTGCTCGGAAGATACATATCTGACGTAATGAAAGTGCAAACTGCCTTATCACATTAGTTTAAATTGTTACATTACGTTATCGTACGATTTTTTGGATAAACGGATAAAGGTTAACCTTCTCTGCATAAAGTTTGACAAGATTAAAACGATAATTACAAAATAAATGAAAATAATGCTTGTTCAGAAGATAGTGTAAGTTCATCACTCTGGCCAATACTTCAATAATTTGACGTTTTACCTCTATACTATTTGATTTGATGGAAATGTAATACAGTAATAATATCATATGATTATTATTTGGAAGTGCTGAGATAGACATGTTTTATAGTTTATAAATTATCAATTATATAATACAGAATAAATTATCAAGGTATCTGGTAAAATACTGAAATATTTTCAATATAGCTTTGAACAAAACTTAAATTTATAAATTCCTACATATTGATTTAACTAAAATTTGATAGATTTACATGGTTAAGAACGCTATTAAAGATAATAATGGCATAATTTTTGATTTCGGGAATTATTACCCTAATAATATTTAACTAATAATAATAAATAGTTATTTTTCCTGGAATAGTGAATATAAACAAAAATTAATATCTTTTGACAAATAAGATAGCAATATGTATCAGCAATAATATTATAATATTAGTATGATTATGATACTATATTATTAGTCATATTGAACTAAAAATACTGTATATGAAGATTCTACTACTCTTTAGAGTATGATTTCTTTTCGGTCAGGCACAATAACGGAAGTGGAAAATATTCCTGAATATTAAATCAGTGCAAATACGAAAATGTAAATTTTCGAGATCTCAAAATAATGTGTAATGTGTGAGTATGAGAACTAAGTATTCTAAGTCGTCGAGAGATGAAGGTTTTGTGCGATATCTGCTGTGTTGATCCTTGCTTTTGGCTCATTTAATTGACTAGATTGAGTGGGAGGAAAGAGAGTATACTTATGTTAAACTATAAATTATCGTTAATGATAATATCGTAATTGTAAAATAATAAAATGATATATTTATATTATATTATAATTAATTAATATTAGATAATTATAACAATAATTATAATATATTAATAGTTCACAGTATATATATATGATATAATACATAATTTACCCCTTATTTTTCTATACCTTATTTTTCTATATTAACATATATATACATACCCTATAAATAAAATAATATAATAAATATAATATATGGGCAATAATAAAAAAATAATTAAATATAAAAAATATAATATAATAAATATATATACTATATTACGCATAGTAAAATAATAATATATATAATAATATATATAACTAATAAAAAATAATAATAGATATAATATATACACGTAATATATATTACAATATATATATATAATATAAATATCATATATAAAATTAATAAATAAAATATAAATATATATATAGAATAATAATAAAATAATATATAATATATATATATAAAATAAATATTATAATATAATAATATATAATATATAATATAATATATAAATATACCGTATATAAAAAATAATAAAAAATAATGAATACCATAAATATTTTTTAATGACTATATAGAATAAAAAAAAATATAATAATGAATAATAAATACTTTATAGAAAAAATTATGAATTAAACCGACTATAAAATGAATACCAGCACAGTACATAGTAGCATATTATAATCGGTGAGTAAGGAAAAGAAATATATAAAGGCAAGAGAGAGAAAGAAAGAAATAAAAAAATGAAAGAGGTCATGATAATTATATAATAAAATATAACATAGATAAAAAAAGAGACCGATGAATTAAAGTTATAAATTAATACTTATAAAATATTTTATTACTCTCAAAAATAAAATATATAAATAAATATGTCATAAGGCTACTTTTATATATATATACACTATAGTACCTATACTACCCCTCATATAGTATAATATGATAATATATATATATCATATAATGTATATATATATATCTACAACGCTACATATAAATTTTTCTACTATAATTATATATATATATATAATATATCAGTAGCGGCTCGTGAGTAATTAATAACTCATATATAATATAATATAAAGTCACACAGATACATGAGATAATAATAATTACCAACTATATATATCCTAGAGCTACTTACATTAAGGACCATAGTACTAGACTTGACTACTAATACATACTATCTTATTATAGGTAATAATATATCGTTCTATAATAATGTTTAAAGGGTTCATCCCTTATATATAATATGATATCAGTCTGCGGCTCGTGTCAAAATTTTGTGAGTAGGCAAATCAAAACAATATATTACATAATTATATATATTGAGGTATATATTAAATAATAATATTCACTTTCCACAACGTCTATTATTATACACTTAGTAATAATTTTATATCTATAAACCAAGGTCATAAGGCAAACTAATATATTTCACTTTTTGACGATAACTTTATTTCTTTAGTATATTATATATATATATCTATATGTTTTATAAAGTGGCTCCTCTGCCTCACACTCTTCACCGATAAAAGTGCTTCACATATATGTATCTTCATACACATATACCACGGCTAAAAGAGTATCGATTCACTCTGCGGGATTGAAAGCTTGTCACCGGCCTTAAGCGGATGGGCGTCTACTGTAATATGATACACTACGCCACCTGATTGATCTACAAAGAAGCAATATTTAAATAATTTTCTTTTATATTTATTAGTTTTCTATCCTAATATAGTCGCCGGTTTATTATTCATAATTGCGCGCTCAGATAGTGTTCTTAACCCAATTAATCATCTTCCACTATTATTTGATCATTCATTGCAACTATTAATTTCTTCGTATTATCAATAATATTGGTTCAGTTTAATTTACGACTAACTGATTATAGACGTCACAAAGGAGAGTAGTAAAATATTATACCAATAATATTGACATTAGGTTGTGATTTTATCTTTTTAATATGGATTGTTTAATTGATAAATGTGATTGTATTTGTGGACAACTTGATATTTCTTTTTCGTCAACTTCTATCTCTTCGAACGAATATCGCATCACTCATTTTCCACGTTTAATAAATCTCAGATAATTATTAACAGCACAACATTGGAACATTGCCTACTGACGTCATACACGTATCCTTCTCACCAGTTGAACGCTCTATAGACTCTTTATTATCCTTATCGATCGCTTAACTAGGAATTTACCTCTCCATATTCGTTACACACTCTTCTAGCACAACTCAGGCTGTAATGATAAGACCAAATACCTCAACACCTATCCCTCACAATTTATAATAATTCTGTCGTCATAACCGACAGTACCCGGCTATACGCAGTGCAATATTTGTTAGGTCCCCTATGGTAAATACGGCTGAGAGCTTTTTCGTATTCTCGTAAATAGGCTAAGTTACGATATCATCATCGAAAAATTACGGTATAAATCGGCGAGTCGAATACCTATCAAACAACTAGACGATCACAGGCCAAGGGATTTGACGACATATCATGTAGGTAAGGTCCCATTTGAGGTATGTATGGGCATTGGTAGTTATCTTAGTTAACCAGTGGTTTTAGGAAAGAGTCGACAAGTGAACTTTTATGTCTCAATATTCGGAAAGTTTGTTTTTAATTGCAGGAAGTGTGCACGGTAAACCTTTTGCAAATCCAAACGGTGTAAACTATCAATTAAAGCTGATTATATTGAATGGAAGTTTACAAATGTCCACGCGAGAGTTTTACAACTCCTAAGTTCATAGGAACTTCATGGAAACTTTCACTACAAATTTAATAAGTTTTAATGCTGCATGCTGGATTGCCCTATTGGAAGAAGACTCTCTAGAAACAATACTTTCATCTCGCAAAATCGTATCATTTCACAAATTATGAGATGGCTAGGCCTAATACAAACTTTTATTAGGTTAGGTTCGTCTTATATTGACTATTCATGTGCCTACCCAATACTGATTTATTTGTAATTTGTTTCACCTAAATTATGAAACACAAGTTTGCAACCGTCTCATACTTATTGCTAGTGTTGCGTAGAAGGCGATCTGTGCCTAGGTAGATCCGCAAATGGCAGGAGCTTATGAGGTGTCGGCGTTATTAGCGAGTGCACTCGAGATCAGTTGTAATATTGCGACCGGAGAGCAGACAGCGTCCATAGGCAGCACTTACTAGCGAGAGGCGATAGAGCGTAGGAGTGGCGTGACGTAATCACTCTAATGATTATGTCATCACCACATATTCTCTCATCATGCTTTTCTAACCAATACCTAGTACAGACATACGCCAGTACAAGGTAATTGAAAACTCAGACAGATACGTGTCCGTTCACTAAGTGCAACATAGTCAAGGTTGTATGCTCATGCAAAGTTAAAAACAAACTTTCCCTTCAAAATACAAAGAAAGTTCATTTCTAATACGATACTTTCATAACTTAGTTCAAACAACAATGCAATTGTATCCATCAACACTCGACATTATGCACTAACGTTAAGCCCTACTATATTATATACGAGTCTCGATGATTCTAAACTCTTCTTTATTGAACACTCCGTATCATACATAATTTTTAACCTCTCCCGAGTAAACTGCAGCTCAATCTGTACACAGCGGTTCGCTTCGTGAACTCGATTATTACTGCGCATTATCTCTGTGATACACATATGCGCGCGAGCAGCTAACGCAACCAAACGAGACTAGACATGTAAATATATCTAGAACCACATACTCAATATTAATACGCAATATAGAGTATTGGATCTCTAGGATGTGCACACTAATGTGATAGACGAGCTAACCACATTCATACCATACTCTCTTAAAAATGGCTATCCTATGTCAATTATACTATATTTAAAACAACACGAAATATTTTCACTGACCTATACATCCCCAACATCATACAGTGAATAAATTTCTTATCTATGAAACCATACATACTTTCCATATTAGTATCAATATACTGCGTCTACTCCTCTACCAAGTGCATGCTCATTCCTCTACCTATCCTCCCTTGTGCGTCTCACTTCTCCGTCTCTCTCTAATTCCTCTCTTCAAACCTACTCTGCTCTACTGCGTTCATCCTCTCGATTATCCCTACAATACTTCTTCCTCTCATACCGCGTCCTTCTACTCTATCTCGTCCTTACACTACACTTTTCTCTCGATTTCCTAATTGCTCAGTCTATATCTCTCGTCTCCTCCTCTCTATTACCCATCTCATACTACCTCCTCTCTTTCATATTCTACCTACTACTCTCCATCAATTAAAGCTGCTCTTCTCTCCATTCTAACTCCTCTATCATATACGTTTACTTTGTATAAGACTCATAATAACCTTTAAATTTATATATTATTTTATACCTTCTTCTCCCTACTGTACTAATAATTTTTCTCTAAATCATTTTATTTTTTCGGATTTAAAGATATAATTTATGATCTTACACCAATAGGTCCTCTATATAACTAGTTAATACTCATACTATAACGCACCTATGTTCTTCACCAAATCAGATCTTACCTCATAATGAGGTTTCAACAGGAACTGAAAGTACACTCAGGGCTAGTATACAGAAATTAAGAAATACAAGTATATATATAAACCTAAGTACGAGTCTCGTGTTGAATAAGATAAATTATAAATAAAATGGTATTATATTTACCCTAATAAGATCTACAGTTCGCCATTTCTCCCTTACCCTTATTTTTCTTACCATAGTATTACCGTTCTCTACCAAAATGTCCATTTTTATCAGCTTCCTCTTTAGGAGATGATCCGTCTTTATTATTAACATCAACTTCAGCACCAAATTCAACCAACGTGATGACTCCTTCCTTCCATCCACCAATACAACACAAGTGCAAAGGTGTATTCCCCATCTTGTCGGCGCAATTAACATCTGCATTGAATTTAATAAGAAGCTTCATAAGTTCTACATTTTCTCTTTGAACAGACAAGTGTATACAAGATCTTCTTTCAGACTTGGTAAGTGCTTGAGGGTCAGCACCATTTTGCATGAGTATTTGGCACAGTTCTATATCACCCTTTAAAACTGCTGTGTGAAGGATTCCACAGTTTTCCTCTCCAATAAAATTTATAAGAGAATTTCTTCTATTCACTGAAGTTGTAGTAGTGATGGTAATATTAGAACAATCTGTACATTGGCAAAGAGGGTGACATTTACTGGATTCAACTAAATTTGGTTCGTTCACATTAATTTCTAGATAAAATAATGCTAGTCTATTATCTCCCACTTTAATTGCATTTAATATTTTAATCAGTAGGTTTTTAACTTCAGAATCTGAAGAATTTTTTGTTACTTCAAAGTGGTCATTATCTGCATGTTCAAGATCAAGTGCTTCAGTATGAACATCCCCATCATCCAATTTAGGTTCAATGTCAATTTGCACAGTATTATCCTCTTTTAAATTAAGCAAAAGTAAGTCGGTGTGAACATTTTCTTCAGCTTTTTCCATAGCCCCTTCAATTACCAATGCAATTGCTTCATTGTGGGCACAATCTAATGGGGTTTGATTTTTTAAATTTTTTGTTCTTATACTCTCTATCACAACACGCGGCTGACTAAGCAAAAATTTGACAATACTCATATATCCCCAAAATGATACCAAATGCAATGCTGTATCGCCATAAATATTTTTATTTCCAAAATTAAACTTATATCCTACTGATTCTGCATAAAAAACTAGAGCTTTCACGCAACTATCATGACCAGCTGTGCATGCTAACTGCAAAGCTGTGTTTCCTGTACAATCGGAGGAATCAATATCACAACCAGCATTCAGTAATAACAACAATATAGTTTGATGTCCTTTGTAAGCAGCAATATGCAATGGTATCATTCCAACAATATTTTTTGAATTAATATCTACATTTTTTGACAATAAATACTCAACAATATTTAAACTACCATACCAAGAAGCAATATGAAGTGGAGTCATCAAATTTTCATCCTTATGATTAAAATCTAATATGAAATCGGGTTTCACATATCCTTGGATAATCTGCTTACATTCACTGCACACACATAATGGATGGCACAAATTTAACTCATAATTCTGACTAACAAAATTCTTTGGTGCTGATTTCTCTGACTCTGTAGTCTCCAGGACATGCTTCACACTTTCCAAATTGTCTTTTTTGATATAATCATAAAGTTTATATATAATCTCGTTATTATAATGCTGTTCCTTTGGATTAAATGTGTCTAAGCAAAATGACGACTCTTTGGAAGTCAAAACAAAACCTGATGAGATGGTTTGTTTATTCAATTCTTCAGAAAATAAAAAGACTAAAGAAGCTTCAAAAGTAGATAAGATGAAACTATATTCATTATTTGATTCAAGTGTAAAACTGTAAGTTTGAACAAAATTTAAATTGGCAAACCAATTAGACAAATTACATTTAATAATAGTTAATACCAAAATTGGTATTAATTCATCTAGAGTCAATTTCGACTCTGTTTTAAAACAATCTATTGTCTTTCTAATACACTGAAGTTTACCAAAAGGGGATTTAAAATTATTGATTGCAGCTAACTCGTATCTGGCACTTAAAATACAATTAATATTTACATGGACATTTAAATCTGTTTCAGTAACTTCTTTCAAACTATGAAGAATTCTATTTAATTTTTCATCTTTGGAAGACATTTCTAAACCTGAATACTGAAAGAGTACATTGTATAAATTGTGAAGAACATATGATTCGATACATGTATTAAGAATAAGAGGATCATTTCCATCCAGTTTAATTTCTATTTCAAGTAAATATTTTGAGGCCTTTTTTAATACTTCATGAACTAGTGTTCTTAAATGAATTGTTTCTGGAGGATTTACCTTGGAAAAAGGTATAGATAATATACCTGACAAGTACTTATCAATTTCATCAAACACAGAAGAATTGTCAACTAAATCATTGATACAATTGATAAAATCACTAATAGTACGAAGATTTTTCAATGTATGTTTAGTCAATACGGAATTTTGATTTGGAGAAAAATTATCTTTAAATAAACTAGATATATAATCATCAACACACAAAACTTTGTACTTTCCAAGCTCTTCTTCATAAAAAGTTTCCTCAAACAATATATTAACGCATCTATTTAAATTTATTTTTGATATAAATTGACCTCTCTTCAAAACAAGTTTATTATTATTTTTTGTACAGTAATCAATGTCATTGCTATTCTTCTGGGCTGGGATTAATATGTGATCTAATAATGTTGTTAATTGAATATTACAAGTTACACTTGCCTTAGGAATGCATATTAAATATTCTTGCGTCACTGCCTCTTCAAATAAATTGGAATGTTCACATTTTAAGCATTTGAAGAATTTATTTTCTAATAAGACTTCATCATACTTATTCATTTTCTAATAAAAAAATGAATTCATTTCAAAGTCAATATGTTTCCCTGCAATAAAGTTGTATATTATTATTATTATTATTATTATTATTATTATTATTATTATTATTATTATTATTATTATTATTATTATTATTATTATTATTATTATTTTTTAATTTATTAATAATAATAATAATAATAATAATAATAATAATAATAATAATAATAATAATAATAATAATAATAATAATAATAATAAATAAAGAAATAATAAAAATATTAACAATAACAATAAGAATAAAAAGAAAATGAAGAAAAATAATAATCATAAGAACAATAATAATAATAAAAAGTATTAATAACAACAATAATACTAACAACAACAATATACCATAGAACATAAATGGAAAGTAGGGCAACCACAAAAAGAGGGGGAAAAAGCAACCAAATACAAAACGTACATTTTCGCAGATACCATCCGAAAAAGGTATCTGAGGCCCCCACCCCGACAGGTGGGGTACGTTAACGGGTAATAATAATAATAATAATAATAATAATAATAATAATAATAATAATAATAATAATAATAATAATAATAATAATAATAATAATAATAATAAATATATATATTGTAACGGACTATGTTTTTATATAATTATAAAAATTAAAAAAAATAAAAAATAAAAAAATTAAATTAAAAAAATAATAAAATAATAATAATAATAATAATAATAATAATAATAATAATAATAATAATAATAATAATAATAATTCACAGGGCTGCGTTTGAAAAAAAAAATTTCCGCCGTTTAATGTTTTTCTGTTGATTATCAACAATTTGCGTATGGAGATTTCGAATATGACATCCATTTTGCTCTGTCAGGTGGGGATTTTTATCTAGAATCAATTTATGTTCATTATTCATGAAAGGCAAAAGTACTAAATTATAAAGGGATAGTGAAGGCATTAAAATACTGTAAAGCGGTTTAAACTTTAATAGATATGTTTGCACATTTACAATTTGCTTACATTACATACCAATAAAACATATTAATTCATTAATTAGGAAGAAATTATTTTTTAGTTGACTTTCACTTATGTTTGTCGGTAGGGGAATCACGCTTTAAACACCAACAGTAATCCGCCATCATGTTTATGTCCCAGCGTTCTTGATATCTGTCTTCCATCGTTCGAATGTCCTGATGGATTCTTTCTCCTTCTTCTTCGCTGTAGTCGCCGCAGTTGTCGTGAAAATAGTCAACATGGGATAGTAGAAAATGCATTTCTATGGACATACGTGCTCCCACTGCCATATAACTTTGAAAAAGGTCATCAATAAGACGTTTGTAGTCAGAACTTCTGCAATTACCAAGAAAATTAGTAACGACTAACTTAAATGATTGCCATGCTTTTCTTTCTTCCTCAGTCATACTTCTTTCAAACCCTTCGTCCTTCATGAGGCTTCTAATCTGAGGGCCATCGAATATCCCAGCATGTAGCTTTGCATCGCTGATATGTGGAAATTTAAGTAGTATAAATTGAAATGCTAAACCCTCTTTATTTAAAGCTTTCACATAGTTTTTCATTAGGCCAAGTTTAATATGAAGAGGTGGTATCAAAATCTTATTTGGATTGACTAAGGGCGTAGCAACAACATTGTAAGACCCTGGCTGAAAATGTTGTCTCAGTGGCCATTCTCGTTGCTGGTAGTTTTTGTCTCGGCTGTCCCAAAGACAAAGAAAACAAGGATGCTTTGTGTATCCACCTTGCATGCCTAAAAGTAGGGGCACAACCTGAAACAAATATATGGATATGTTGAATGTAGATTTTAAAACATATGATTTGAAACATTTATAACAAAACTATTATTCAATTTGTATATGGATGGGGTTATGAAAGAATTAGAGATGGGGGTGGCAGGAAATGGTGTTAGAATGATGGAGAAGAGTGGAGGGTGCCCCACCTATTATATGCGGATGATTGTTTTGTGTGGTTAATCTGAAGAGTTTGAGAGGATTGGTAGAAAGATTTGGCAGGGTGTGTAAAAGGAGGGGTTTGAAAGTAAACGTAGAAAAGAGTAAGGTTAAGGTTGTGAGTGAGGACAGTCCTTGGTGTGAAGTTATGTTAGATGGTGAGCAGCTGGAACAAGTGTCTGAGTTTAAATATTTAGAGTATATGTTGGATGAAAAGTGCGATAGGTATGTTGTTACCTGTGTTAATGTATAGTAGTGAGACTATGGTCTGGAATAAGAGGTATAGATCTAAAGTTCAATGTGTTCAGATGAACAATCTTATGGGCGTGTTAGGTGTGAGAAGAATTGATAAAATGAGGAATGAATGTATTAGAGAGTTATGTGGTGTGAAGAAAGGGGTAAATGAGAGAATAAATGAAAGTACGTTGAGATGGTTTGGTCATGTGGAAAAGATGAATGATAGTCGGTTGGTTAAGCGGATGTATAGTGGTGAGTGTTGGGAATTGACCGGCTAAGAGACCAAAGGAAAAGTCGATTGAGTCAGTAAAGGAATGTCTGGAGGAGAAAAATGTGAGTTTGGCAGAGGAGAGAAGGTACATAATAGGAGTGAATGGCGGGGTTTTGTGAGGGGGGTATAGCTATGGCCCATCTGGGCCAAGGGATGAACCCTACACTGACGATATGCCATAGTGAGGGTCCGTCGCGGTCCCGTGAAGCTCTAGGGTGGATTTTCTGACTGCGACGAGTTCTCACTGATAAGTATAGAGGGGGCGGTAAGGCTGGGCTTTCTTTTCGACTTGTCATATTCTTCTACTGCTTTTCTGTTTCCGGTGCATAGCACGCACCTTACCCCCAGTCTTGGGGAAAAAAGGTAGATGATGATGATAACATAACTATAGCTTAGGTAAAATAGTTCCCCATCAAAAGTATCCCATTTACATAGCTATGGTTTAAATAACAATATAAAATGTACATTTTACCTTCAAATCTCCACAGATACTCCAAGTGTGTTCCTTATACTGTAAGGTATTGAGTAATGTTTTCATATTCTCATAACTCTCTTTTAACTGAACAGAATGGGCGACTGGAATAGATGCAACCTTATTTCCATTATGTAGAAGAACCTTCAAACTTTCGCTTGATAAGTCAATAAAAAGTCTCCATTCGGAGGAGGTGTAAGGCAGACCCAGAGCTTCAATAACTCCTTTAACATCATTGCAATACACTAGTGAGTTATTGTGTATTGAAAAAAACCTACGGAACTCTTCGTCTCTGTGACGATACCAGAGGTATGTGGTTTCCCGAGCAAGTAAATGGCTTTTACGCAGACGTGAACCAAGTAGTTCAGCTGACTCTTTTGACAAGCCTAAATCCCTGGTCAAATCGTTAAGATAACATTGAGTGAGTGGCTGTGGTTGGTTAGTATCTGTTGTAGAAGGTTCATATGTTTCTATGTTGCCACTATCATCATCAATATCGTCATCACTCCCTGGAAGGAAATCCACGTCCATGGGTGCAGCTGGTACAGGTACCTCTGGCCCATGAGGAACAGGTTTCCTGGCAGAAGGAATATCTGGGTACTTTACAGCATGCTTGTTCTTCCTATTTATCCCTGTAAACATTAAAATTAAAATATGGATATTGCAATATGTGAGGATGTTAATACATTGTATGAAGACAACCCTTTCTATACAAATATTTTATTTTCAAAATAAAATAAAAACGTATATAGCGTATGTAAAGCAAATGCATTTAAGGTGAACATACCTTGTAAATTAGTCATGCAAAAGTAACAGTCAGTTACATGATCCTTTCCTTCTCTCCATACCATAGGAACACCAAAAGGTAAAGAGCATATTTTTCCCTTCGTCCAGCGTCTTAGATTTTCTACACAAGTTGTACAGCATATATGGGGAGCAAACCTTTTGTCTTGATCGCCCAATTTTATTCCAAAATAGGCATAATACGATGATTTTACAAACCTTGTGATATTTGACTGATGCTGAGGGAGTGTTACCATACCACATATATAACAGAACCTATTTGGATCGTTTCTACATTTTCTGTTCATTTTTAAAACTTTTATGCTCTATGATCCTAATGATGCTGAAGAACCACAAACACCGTTTTGATGATGATATGATAGGAGTTTATCACCTTCTTCATGCAATGTACGTTTATAAATTACCACATTTTTATCACAGTTGAAATAATTTTAATTAGTTCTGAAAAACATTAAAAAAATGAATGTACAAAATTGAATTAATTAATATAGGTAATAAAGCTATGTATACAAACAAAGTTGCTTCACCAGAACCATTCTTATGCATTTATTACATCATTATATTCTTAGGTAACACCTAATATCTATATACCCATATAAAAAATGATACATAAGTGAAAATTGTGCAAAAAAATTTTAAATTTGCTCTTGTTTCAAAACTAGACCTGACGGTACAAAACCAATACCAGATTTGAAATCAGCACATTGAAATTATAAAGGATTCGTTGTAAAACCTCAGACAGCAAAAATCACGCAAACCAGTAATAATAATAATAATAATAATAATAATAATAATAATAATAATAATAATAATAATAATAATAATAATAATAATAATAATAATAATAATAATAATAGTTCATTCTTTCTTTATTCCTGCTACAGGTTTTAAGATAGAGGTAGTGCGTGCAACATGCGCCAGAAACAGTATTAACTAGAACATGACATAAGAGAAAAGGAAAGCCCCCATACCCTCTCATCATATCCTTAAGTGTGAGCCCATCACAGCCAAAAATCCACACTAGGGAGTCACAACACTGCAACAGATCCCCACTGTGGTATCTCATCAAAGTTAGGGTTTATCCCAAGGGATAGGCCTACAAGTATGCCCCTTACAAAACCCTGCGCCTCAATCCATTTTTTCTCAGGTTTTTCAGCTGGTTCATTCCCCAAGATGCTCACCTCTTTATATCCGATTACCCAACCGACTATCATCCCTCCTTTCCAAGTGACCAAACCATCTTAATATACTTTCATTTATTCTCTTGTTCACGTCTTCCTTCATACAAGACAGCTTCCTAACATGCTCATTCCACATTTTATCAATTCTTCTCACACCTAACATGACCCAAAGATTATCCACATGAGCAGACTGCACCTTAGACCTATACCTCTTATTCCACACCAAAGTTTAGCTACTATAACAACATACCCTCATGCAGAGCGATAGTGCAATCAAGACTAATACCTTTGCATTCACCAAAGATTTAATTGCACCAGCCACCTTCCTACCACTCAACTTTCCTACTACACCCTGCATCATTCATTTCTCTTTCAAAAAAAAATGAACATATATCCTTAATAGTTAAACTCAGATACTTGTTCCAGTCACTCACCATCCAACATTTACTTTCAAACTCCTCCTTTTACACACCCTGCCAAAACCCTTTACCAATCCTCCTAAACTTTCTTCAGCTTCGCTAAACAAAACCAAATCATCAGCATAAAATATAGGGGCACCCTCCAATCTCTTCCATTCTCCATCAGTCTAACAACCTCCCCTACCACCCCAACATCCAATTCTTTCATCACCCCATCTATGTACAAATTAAATAGCCATGGAGACATAACACATTCCTGCCAGACTCCACCATCGATATTAAACCATTCACTCTCCACTCCATTTATTCTTATACACACATTTCACAATCAACATACAATCATTTGATTCCATTCAGAAGTCTACCACCAACAACATATATCACTAACACCTGCAACAGACCTTTCCTATTAATCCTGTTGTACGCCTGTTGCAAGTCCATAAAACTTAACTAGTTTGTTTCTCTTCTCTTATTTGCTTAAATGTAACACTTTGATCTACACATCCTCTATCACTTCTAATTGCACCTTTTATTCTTTAACAATCAATTTAACTGATGCACTCTTTCCACAAAAAATACCAGCATATATATCTTTCCTACCACACTTGATAATATAATTCCCTGATAGTTTCCAACAGTTTTCCTTTTCACCCCTACACTTATATAAGGGTACTTAGTTACTATCATTGCTCTCCTCCAATCCTTCGGAACTACACCCTCTACTAATGCTTGCTGGGTCTCAGGGTATATTCCCCTTACAATGGAAGTTATCAGTCATCCATTCATTTTTGAAACCTAATAGGGATTCCTCTATCCCTGAGGGATATCATGCTATTCAATTGCTTTAATACAATGGTAAAGCTCATGGAGAGAATGGTACAGGCTATATTTCATTGGTGGTTGAAATCTTTTTCACTGCTCTCTCCCATTCAGTATGGTTTTGGGCCTAGAGCACATTATCTATAGAGGTTTTCATAACAAATAGTATACCCTGGTTTTATTTTATTTTTATTTGAAAACAGCACTCAATCTTGTCTTACATATGCGACTTATATAAATTAGCACAATTGGGATCAAGGGACATCCATTGTGATGGTTTCATAGCTTTTTAACTAATCACTACCAATCTGTCAGTAGATGACAAAATCTTCAGTGAGGTTAGATTTCAGAAGAGTCCCTCAAGGATATGTCTCAAGTCCTGTATTGCTCACTATGTACCTCTCTGATGTGCCAACTACTGCCTCAACTAAAGTTATGGCATTTGCAGATGATTTAGTTTTAAGTGCATTTTCAACTACTCTGCTAGGTGCCCAGAGAGCATTGGAGGAGAGAGCACAGAAGATCTTGGATTGGGCTTGATGGCATCTGCATTTCAAAATAGCCAAATGTGTATTGATGTGTTTTACTTAGACTGAAAAGGAGTAAGGTTCCCTTTGTTGCTAAACAAATTTTTGGGTCTCATCCCTGATGGACCCTCTCTCACTTGGAAGCACCACATTCAGGGCTTATAGTTGCAGTGCTTGAAGAGGCTAAATATTATGAGACATTTGGCAGGAACTAAAAGGGTGCTTCACAGAGCATGCTCCTCCACTATTATACAATGTATATCGGAAGCAAATTAGAATTTGGGAGTATGGTTTATTTTCCTGCTTCTACAACATCTCTAAAATGCTAGGAGACCATTCAAAATACTGCCATCCAAATAGTCCTGGGTGCTTTTCCTTTGCCTCCCACTAAAGCATTGGAAGCAGAGGCTTTTTCTTTCTCTCCATCTGCATTTGGAGGTTCTGCATTTTTTTTTTTTTACTCTAGTGCAGAGCTCTTTCAATGAGGGGGCAAAAAAATAAAATAAAAATGTCAGTCCCTTACCTAACACAAGTCTCTCAGGTGAGTACAGATGTGGGTCTTAAAGAGGGGAAGATTGAATACAGAAGGAAAAACATATGAAGGCAAGGAGTTCCACAAAAGATGTGGCTGGAAAGAAGGAACCCCAAATAAGCCTCGAATCTTCAATATTCACACAATATTCATGTGAGAGAAAGGCACCCCTTGTGTTACAGGGTTGACACAATGGTGGAGGAATGAGAGGTCAATTCCTTCGAGCATCTGCCATCGTAATTAATGCCTATAGAAAAAATATACGGTACCAATGTCACATCGCAGCATCGTTTCAGCAGCATTCGGGCATGGGATATATGGGAGTTCCAAAGTACTGGGACAGTTTATAAGTCTCTTAGTCTCAACCCTATCCAACAGAAGGGTGGAACCAAACCCATCTCAAATGTGAGAAGAATATTCCATACAGGGGCAGATAAGACCATTATATAACTGGAGTAACTGAGCAGATGAAAAAAATTCAAGTACTCTGAACAGAATTCCCAGTTTCTTTGAGGCCATCTTAGCAACTGATGTGATTATGAGGCCTTTAAGATATAATATTCGCTTTTTTATTTATCATTTTACAGTTTTACAAAAAATGTTAATTTTGTTTTGTTTCCGGGTGAGACTTCAAGAAAGCTGGTTTCGAATGGTGGATGTGGTGGATATGTTGGTTAGATTATTATTTAAAAGAGCGATTTGTGATACGAGAAGTTGAGTCTTTAAAAAGTTGAATTTCACAAGATTGCGGTTACCTCAAGAATTGATTTGGAAAGCTGTATATGAGAGGCAACTCTAGATGAAAAAGAGTAAGGCAACGCGACAGTGATTTGAAATGAGTTTGGAAGAATGGAGAGTTGAGTCAATGAATATAGTTAGATGAGAAGCTTAGAAGTACAGAAGTACAGATCGTTGATGAAAAGTAGGAATAAAGATGCGAGATTGAACAGAGACTCTTGAAAGTACTACCATCAATGTGATAAGAAAGTGAGAGAGGCTGGGGTCCTTATGATATATACTCAACAAGAGCAAAATGGAACATCAGCAATGAAAACAGACTTAAGATATAGCAAATAGGAGAGGAAATCCAAAGGAATAATAAGCCTTAAGAGATACGAGCAGGATGATAATGCCATACCGGGTGGAAAGCCTTTTCTAACGATATGCCAAAGCTGCACAACTATACCTGGTTGCTAGGTATTAAGCGCGATATATAGTTGATATTTCCCTAATAGGTAACCAGTTTTTCAGTTTTCTGTTGTGGTTGCAAATGAGGTTACTAGGTCTGGAATGTCGAGTGAAGGTGATATATATATACCTTTTAAACCTAGAAGCTTGGCACATAGTTACACCTCTTGGTTTGATGGAGACATCCCTGGATGCAGTTTCAACCTGGAGGCACATTTCACCTCTGCTTTCCCATCAACTTGGAGAAGGAATGGTCCTCCTATTTTGGGTCAATCTCTCCCAGGAAATACTGGAAGACTACAGGACACATTTTCAGGTGTATACTGATGGTTTGAGGGTGCATCGAGGTTCAACTTGTTCTGCAGCAGCTGCAGTATATTTCCCAGATATTTCACTCACTCAGAATTGAAAGCTCTCATAACAACACTCAGAGACCTTTAAATTATATGCTATCCTCAGGGCATTGCAGTTTGTGGTGGCCTATCTCCCTCCTCAATCTATTATAATATTCTCTATTATAATATTCTCTGATTCTAACCAGCTGCCCACTAAATACAGGAGAATTCAATTAAATATCCATTGTATCATTAGTAGCATGAATCCAAGTCAGAGTTGGGCTCTACAAATTCCATTGGGTCCCTTCCCACATTGGTGTCATTGGCAATGAAACAGCAGACTTATCCCCCAAGTTAGCCCACCTGGGCCAGCATGTTAATTAATTATTTCCCTTAAGAGTTGGGGGGAATGATATTCTTGCATTAGAGAGGAGGTGGATGTGGTTTGGAGGGAGGAACTCAATACCTTCCCTCAGCACTCATCACCTGGGACAATATTACTGGGAAGATGTACAGATTTCACTCTTCTGCGATCATCATTTGGAGATTGCCATAACAAGACTACGAATTGGGCATATAGATCCCAATGGGAACCTCTTTCATTTGGGTCTTTCCAATACACCCCTCTGTCTATCCTGCAATGGTGCAATTTTAAGTGTTGAGCACTTTCTCCTTCAATGTATCTATTATTTGGTGGCCAAATAGGAACTTTGGTTTTCTCTGCGAAAGGTGGGGGTTCCTTCTTTGACCTTCCAGTTCTGCTGGGGAAGGTTAACATGCCTCCAGTATTTCGAATTAGGGTCCATCTAGCACTATTAAGATTTCTCAAATGCACTGGTCAATTGTATAAGCCATGATCAATGACAATGGATATTTGAGTGGTAGTTATGGATGAAAAAAGGGAATCTATTGGGACAATGTCATAGTTAGCTAATGGATGGGGTAATACAAGCAAGACGTGTAGTTATAGTAGCTAGAGCTTTAGCACCCAGTGAAATGTCAGGAAAACCATAAAGTATATCTGCAACTCCTGCTCTGTATTCTTTATCTGTAGAGGAACTGGGTTAGGGAAGATTGTGTAAGTCTCTATACAACCTTTACTCCGTCAAGGTAAGGTATCTATTCTTAATTTTTTTTAATTTTTTTGTTTTGGAGTTTTTAATTAAAAATTTTTATTTTTAGCCTTCATTTGAGGAGTTTAAACCTATTTTGTCATATTTCCAATAGAGTAAAAATAACTGCCATCAGTAAATGAATGAACAAAACTTAATTTTTGAAATGATTTGATACAGGAAGTGTGTTTGATCATGATTTGCAGCGTTTAAGAAAAGACTGGATATGTATCATATATGAATAGTCTTGGTATCAATCATATAATGCATCATGACTAAGCCTAATTAGCATGTTTGAAGTTGGTTTTTAAATGTTAAATATATGAATTGTCTGGATATTATATAATGCATCATGATAATTAGCAGGTTTGAAGTTGGTTTTTTAATGTTAAACAATGCTGTATGTAACCATTGGGTGTGTTTGTCTGTATTTGCATATTAATTCATATATTGTAGTTTTGCTGTTTTGTGTAGTGTAGCACAATTGTGCACAAGTTTGGACCCCTTATTTAAGAAAAGATATCGATATGCCAGAGGGATGCAACATAAAGAAAGAAAGATGATTTCTGGCTTGAGGGTAAGAGCTATGCAGAGGGGCTGGAGGAATTAGGAATGTTTTCTGTAGAAAGGTGTTTTCCTAGGGGGGGGGGGACATGAGATATGTAACTCTACAAATATTTACACCTCTTGATAATGCTGGGACCCAATAAATCCTTTATAGTAGACCACAGACAGGATACCAGGGGACACAAAAGAAAATTAGGAAGGCATGCCATCTTGATGTAAGAAAACACTCATTCAGTAATAGGGTGGTTAATTTTTGGAATGGTTTGCCACAGGAGGATGTTGAGCATGATTCACTTGCAATATTTAAGAAAGGATTGGATAGGTATATATATGTATGGTTTAAGCATCATATAGCTAGTGCATTTTTGACAGCTAATTTTGCAGATATTTAGTTAGGTAAAACCATGTTTTAACTACTGGTATGACAATAAACTTATTAAGCTTGTCAGTGTCAGTCTTAGGCATGGGGCTTTCATACCAACTTTATATTTTCTAGGTTACTGTCCAGCATGTATAGACCAGGGAACTTAAATCTGATAAGGTTTCTAAATTTGCAAGATGCACTTAGCAAGTTAGCTAAGCCTACTCTACAAGGTAATAATATGAATGTATAAAGATTCAGAATTTATCTTTAATAACTCTTGGGTCGGGCAGTAAAGGGCAAGTGAAATATTATAGGTTTATAAAGAGCTTTACAAAATTATTAAGTTGTAGCTTGAATTAAAATATATTAGCTTATAATATGATTAGGATTTGTTTGAGTTGGGTGGACCAGAAAAGATTAGCATGATTGAAGCAGCATGCTGAAATCTATCTTATGTATTAAAGTAGAATAGAAGCGCTCATATGGTACACTATTTAAGTACCATATTAATTAAATTGCAATTTGCTTTACAAGAGCACGGAGTTTAAGTTAAGCTAGCTATAATAGCTGTTAGGTCAGGTATAAATGATGTGCACAAATTTGGGCCCCTTATAAGAAGACAAAGAAATGCTTTGGAGAAGAGTCAATTGGTAAGCCAGGATTAGTGTCTGGCCTTTGCAGGCATGAGTTATGAAGGACAGGGCTTGAACAGTTATGGGAATTTATTGTAGAAGGATAGTAGGTCTAAGAGGGGACATAATGAAAGTAGTTTTTGGGGCATGATTAATCATCAACATCATTGGCAAAATCGGCATATTTTTTTTTCAATCATCAATGAGGTCGCAAATTTTGTGATTAAATGATATAATATCCACCGAAAATGCGAGAAAAATTTATGTTCTGCATCAAATTCAAACTCTAAATTTAAAGTACTAGAACTTTGTATGTCTGTTCAGTGTTTTCACATAATTAAATATTTTAAAATCAATGTCTTGAAGATACTTACTATATAGCCCGGGGTGAAGTGGGCCACTTTAGGTATAACTTTGTCCTTTCCCCACTTCTTTTATATGCAATTTTTGGGAATTTTTTTTTTCCTGAAAATCAACTAGTATTTCACTGTAGGCTCATAGCAAACAAATAAATAATAATGAATTAATAATAATAGTTTCTATTAAAGTTTAAATAAAGCTCATTTTAGACTTACCTTGAAAGGGTGAATTGGGCCACCATCATTGTTATGAATCTGGCCATTGTTTAAATTCCTCTATTTATGTACTAAAATTAATTTTATATTTTTAATTTTTTACTATATATTTATTTGTTTTATTATTTGTAAAATTCAGTAAGTTAGATAATAAACTAGTCAATAATGATCATAATCAATAACGAATAAAAATGTGGTGGCCCAATTCACTCCACTTTAGTGCCGGATGAATGGGTTGGACACTTTTTGGATTATATTTTCATATTAAATTTAATTTTTCACTTAATATAAGTAACTGTTTCTTATATTAAAATTAGGTTAGAATAATTAAAATGTTCCAATAATAATAATAGCATTAAGAACAAATAAATGATTGGGTGGGCACAACTTTTCACCCATCATCAATTTTTATGGGGGTTATAGGCCCTGTTTGGAACAAAAATTTACCTTTGGCAGTTTAAAGCTAACATACTCAACTGTATACACTGGAAAAATAATTAAAATCTCTCCACAACTTCTTCATTTTTATAACAAAGTTAAAAAAACTAATTTTTCAAAAGTGCAAATTCCTATTAAGGAAATT
>JABUQX010118596.1:0-20000 GCA_015478945.1 Trachelipus rathkii | reverse complement strand
AATTCAACGTGGAAGCTTGTAGGTTGATTATTTGATAAAGAAAACTTTGAGAACTTAATTTGATACCTACCCTTTTATTTTTTTTGATCTTAAATGAGTATTGCATTCATTGATGTGGTATGATCTCAGAATCAATATAAGACAAGTATATTTTTTATTCCTAAGGGAATTATATTATTGTAAGGTTATAAAATTTACTAGGATTAAGGATTTCTTTTTTTTTTTTGTAAATGTTAATTAACATTAAAGATACCAATATCGTCTATGATCAAAATTTCCAATACCATTAAAGTGCCGATATCTGCGGCAAAATTTCCAATACTAAACAAATTAAAAAGAGGGTTCGGAGTCATCGGCCATAGGGAGTCCACCTTTGAATTGATAAGGTGAAAGGGGTTGTCTGCGTCCCTCAGATCAGATATATATATATATATATATATATATATATATAATATAATATTTATATATATATATATATATATATATTACCCATCCTTATATGCTATAAGGATGGCTAATAGACCATAATTGTAACATTACTTAATAATTATCTAACCTCTTATGTATAATAAGAATAAAACACTAAAAATCACATTTTTCTTACCTGTGTTTCCTGTCAATAATTCTATTACAAGACTAAATAAATAAAAGCAAGGGTTTATTAACAAGGTAATCATTAAGTTTCACCCTGTTTATAGTTTTTCTTTCTTTAAAATTTTAACTGATTATTAATCCTGTTATGTTCCCTTTTCATGTGTGCATGCTTGACTGCCTGGGTTAGAACCATTGCCTACATTTGAAGAACCTTCCCACCTGCTTTCATTCACTTTGTTAGATGGTTTATATTGCATGAGAATGAAGCACAATTAAACATAGATATAAGAACCTTCAGATTGGGAAATTGTTTGGAAAAGGGAAGGTGAGTGGTCACGCAACAATTTGTTTTTTTTTGTCTTTATTTTGTGGGACACTATACTTATTATATTCTTTATACGATCTATTGTTATCGAAACTGATTTTTTTTTCATTGCGCTTACTTTTACAAATCTCGACTTTGAAAACAAGTACACTTTCCTTTACTCCCTTGGAATCTACATTCACTTTTACCTTCCCAACAAATTCTACCACACAAAATTGGTAGCAGAGCGTAGTTGCTTTGACTACCTTGCTACCTTTTCCTTACTTTTTCTTTGACTTTCTCGGTTTTCTATCTTTTTCGAGTTTTTTATCAGGTTCTAACTCCAGGTGCTCTTACGTTAAGTATCCAGTTCCTTTATCATTGGTTCGTCCTTTCATTGTCATAGGTCTCCTTTACTATCTAGTATACAATACAGTTCTCTTCTTTTACATTCTTACACATATACCACTTAAATAATACAGTATGGCAGAAAACGTGGGTATTAGTGAGAGTGGGGAAGCTAATGAACTGGGAGGGATTGATGTGGAAGGATTGAATTTGAATGGGGAGGAGCTTTCGGATGAGATAAAGCGAATATTAGCGGCAGAAGCGGAACAAAAGAACTTACAGCAGAGTTCGGTAAAACCGAAATCTACTACCACCCTTGCAACGACTATTCCTACGGTTATACCGTCTACAAGAAACAACCCTTTAGATCAAATTTCTACAAGTAACAACCCTTTAGGTGGTGAAATCACCAGACAACAACTAACTCAACAAATGGCTGAAGGACAAAGATTGATGGAAAGAATGGCGAAATTGCCACCTCCACAATGGGATTTTCCAAAAATGTCAACATCTCAACAGGGGTCACAGGAAAGTCAACTGTCCCTGTATACTCAAATGAGAATGCAGCATCCTCATTGGTAAAATCAACTGCAAATCTGATTGTAACAGATTGGGATTGGTTGAAGCAATTTAATCTAACAAAACCAGCAAATGATAACTGGCTTCTTTCTAAAAGTAGTTTGTTTCTTAGAGGGATTTTTTATACCCCATCAGTCAACAAGAATGATCCCTATAGAAAAAATGGGGAGCCTTTTCCCCAGTTCTTACAACGTTTTGAAGAATATGCGAGAATAACATATCCACGATCAACATCGGAAGGTTGGAGAACACATTTGGGTTCATACTTGGAGGGGGATATGAAAGACGTATACGAGTTACTAATGAAGAACAATGCAGGGTATACTGTTATAAAAACGCAACTTGTTGAATGGTTTACTGACTATTTACGGAAGAAGGTCAAAACCCATCTTAATAACTTTAATGAAGCGAAAATTCTTTCCCATGAAACGATACCCTTGTATGCTCTTCGGTTGCAGGGTTTAGCCGAGATGGGATTCCCGGGTTCAGATGTGAAAAATATGAAAATGGTGCGCGAAAAACTAATAAATAGTACGCCATTGCAAGTACAACAACTTATACAAGCATCCATTACTGTATGTGAAATTGCTTTGGCGGGAGTTCCAATGAGTTGGGAAGCATTAGTCAAAATAATCTCGCAACACTATAATAGTTACAAAAACAACGGACATATGTCAGCATCGGCGACTCCCCAAATACCATCCCAAGAGATTATTCCAGAACCATATTCACCCGAGGTGATTGATATTTCTAATGTGCAAACACATCCAAATTCATTACCACCCTTACCTATACAAACACAAGAATATTACAATCAACAACAAAATATCGTACCCCGGGGATATCTAACCTATCCGGGCTATGAACCGCCTATGCAACAAGTATCTCAACAACAATATGTTGTACCAACATTTGCACAGGTGGTTGCCAAACCACCAATGCCTCCATCGAATATGAATAATAACCCTAGAGGTAGTGTCCCTCCAAATTCACCTCGCCAAAATAGGACTTTCTATCCATCTAATAAAGGTCAAAATTCCCCTAAGAAAGGGCGTATACCACCACAACAAAATAATCGTCAACAACAACAACAAAATCAACCCTCTCAACAACCAACATCACAACACCCTCAACACCCTACTTCATCTTCATCAACACAACAACCATGGTGGGCCGGAAATAACATTTCTTGTAAATATTGTAAGACACCAGGACACCATGTTAAAGATTGTCCATCGAGGCCTTATTGCCAATTTTGCGGTAAGAGGGGGCATGTCTATGAAGAGTGCTATGCCGAAAAGAATCAATGCATACGATGTAAAGAACATGGACATATAGTGCAAGACTGCCCACTAATGACAGAAAAACAAGTTAAATGTGACTCTACTTTGCGATGTCCTTATTGTCAAGGAAGCCACTTGGGCATGAATTGTCCACAGAGATCCCCTAAAAGTTCAAAAAACTAATTCACTCTGTGGGAGATGACCCACCCACAGAGCCAGAAGAACATCCTAAACCACAGCGTCAGAAAAAGCGTCGAAAGACAGATACCGGGTCACAGTTGCCACCACCTCAACCATCTATGTTTGACGAAATTGAAAATTCAACAGTAGAACCTATAGAGGAATTATTACAGGTTGAGGTTGCTGAATGTCCAATGGATATATTCGATCTTGTTAAACCTTCTTCGGAGACTGAAATTGAGGAGATTGATTCTCAAGAAAAAGAAAATTTATTGATCAATCATGATTCAATTCCCCTTAAGGGATCAGTCAACCTTGACAATCATTCACTTACTAATTTACTCCAGCAGGAGTCTACAGTAACCACGCCTAAGAAAGGCCCTTGCCTTTATCTTAAAAACTTATCCACATCTTCGCCTGCCACTTTAGTTATAGGGGTTATAATAGATGACTCCCAACAAACACAGCTAATAGATGCTCTTGTAGACACTGGAGCTTCAGTTAGCATTATAACACAAAGAACTTATAAACTTTTAGACCCTAATAAATATCCTATGCAACCTACTGAATATGTTAGTATTCGTGGCATCGGTGATGTCATTTTTGAAGTTTTGGGGGCTGTCACATTATCATTACATCTTTCTAACAATTACGTAACACAATTTAGGGACTTTGTGATAGTTCCGGATGAGGTAGTATGTTACGGAGTAGTAATTGGGTATGATCTTTTACAATCAGAAAACATTTTGCCAGACTTGGCCAATAAAGAACTAATAACCAGACATGATAATGTCTTGACCATTATTGCAAAAGATATAAGAACAGCAGAGGGACAAGAACATGCTGCTAAATTAGATCACGATGTATTAATTCCACCTAATAAAGGAATTAACGTAGCTATAAAGCCGGAAGAAATATTAAGAAATAAAGACTTAACTGGCGAAACACTTTTGTTATTTATTCCTAATGATAAAAATCACTTTGTGATGGACCATGCGGTCATATCTTATAAATTTGACACTCCAGTAGTGATGCCTTGTTATAATCTTTCTAGTAATATAATTAAGCTGAAATCAGGTTACCCACTAGGGTCATTTTCAGCTCTTTCTATCCATCCTATCCACCCTATAAAATCAGTGCCCGTAAATATGGTCGAACTCACCCAAAAACCTCAAAGCACATACCAGGAATGGACATCTGCTAATCTCGAAGAGGCTTTTCAGCTTGATTCAACAGACCTGACTCGGGAGCAAAAAGATCAATTAATACAACTATTACTTAAATATCCAACTGCCTTAAGCCTCGGAGATACAGATGTGGGGTGTACCTCTGTTCTTAAACACTCAATCGAAACCTATATAGATAATCCTATATGCGAACCTGTTAGAAGACTTCAAGGTCCTATTTTATATGAAGTGGAGGAAGTGTGCAGAAAACTCGAAGCTGAAGGCATCATCAGGCAATCTTTTTCTCCATACTCAGCACCGGTAGTACCCATCAGAAAACCCGATGGGGCTATGCGGCTATGCATAGATTATCGAAAACTAAACTCTGTCACAAAGGGAGATTCCTTTCCCATTCCTAATCTGACGGATACCCTTTTTAGCCTTCAAGGCAAGCAATACTTTACGACTATCGATCTTATAAAGGGGTACTATCAGGTTGAAATGGCGGAAGAAAGTGTGGAAAAGACTGCTTTTTCCACCCCTTTTGCCCAATATGAGTTCCTAAAAATGCCTTTTGGCGTAAAAAATGGACCTGCCACGTTCCAGAGAGCCATGCACTTGATATTGAGTCACCTTTCATGGGAAGAAGTCAGGGTTGTTTATCTGGACGATGTGCTTATCATCACTAAAACCTTTGCAGAACATTTGGCAATATTGGAAGAGGTGCTTACAGCATTCATGGTTAACGGCTTCAAATTGAAACCTTCAAAAACGTATTTACTAAGACGAGAAGTAAGCTTCCTGGGACACGTAATTTCAAGTAAAGGTATGATTCCCTTGGAAAAGAATCTCAAAGGAATTCAAAACTTCAAAGCACCAACTACAGTTAGGAAAGTTCGACAGTTTATGGGACTGGTTAATTTCTATCGCCGGCATATACCGAACTGTTCAGTGATTGCAAAACCCCTGTTTGACCTATTAAAATGTAAATCAACCATTCCTTGGACGGACGAATGTCAACAAGCTTTTGACAAATTAAAACAACTCTTAACTAAACCACCCTTATTAACGTATCCGGATCGTACAGAAAAAGCACAACCACTATTACTATATACAAATGCATCGGGAATAGGTGCAGGAGCCTGTCTTAGCCAGGTTCAGGATAATGAAGAAAAACCTATAGCATACATCTCAACAGTATTTTCAAAGGCTCAAAGGGGGTATAGCACTACTGAAAGGGAGGTTGCTGCGTTGGGCCGTCAGGTCTTTAAAACCGTTCTTATATAAGATTAAAGTCAGAATATACACAGATCACAAACCTATCCTATTCTTGCAAAACATGCCACTTGTAAACCACCGAGTTGCCCGAACTCTGGAGGAATTAAATGACCTCGATTATGTGAGCTTCACTATTTACCGGGCAAACAAAATATAGTGGCAGACTTTTTGTCGCGTAATCCTTATGAAATTAAATCTGAAACAATCGATAAAAGTTATATCCCAGAAATTCCAGACGGATTTATAGAACATTCTATGCCTGGAGGAGGGGATTCTCTTTTTCAATGTTTTTCACAGTATTTATACAATAATGTAAGTCAACATATAGCACTACGTGTAAACATAATAGAAGAATTAATAGATCATCGAAAAGATTATCATTTGCCCAAAGGTGAAAAACAAACCCTTCAACAATTAAAATTGTCAAAATATCCAGGCCAACTTCCATTCACACATAGTATTCAAGCCTTTGCAACGATGTACAAAGTAAAAGTGTTGGTGTATAGTTCTAAAGAACACCCTCTTCAATTTGGGATATCAACCTCTGATTCAGAGGAGAAAACCTGTTACTTGTTTTGCAGAGGAGGGATACATTTTAATCTTTTAAAACCTGTGAACTCAGAGGAGTTACCAACATCAGTTACTACCGCAATAATAGCATATCCACAATTACAACCTGATTCTAGGAGTCCTCCAGTAATTCATTATAATTTAGTGCCAGATATTTTGATGGAGGAGGATTTATCGGAATTAAACCTTCATCTTCTTTATGAATTGAAGAACTCTGGTGGGGAGGAGGAGATGACTCTGGACAAGTTGCCTAACACAACTATAACTTTACATAATTTTTCTTTGGTGTTGAATTCACAGGATTCAGTGGAAGTTATTATGTCTCAAATAACTGAATGTCAGCAGATCGATCCTTTGTTGAAAAGGTTAATGAGAGCTTTGCGAAACAATCAACCCTTCAGGGGACCCTTAAAATTATTCAGCCGTTCAAGAAATTTTTTGTTTGTTCAGGATGACCACATAATCCACTGCAATCGCAATAATCACTATCACTACGTGGTCTCGTTCAGTTTTGCCGTACAGGTGGCTATAATAAATCATTTTGAATTTGTTCATATAGGGCAGAATAAATTATATGCTCTTATAGAAAATATAATATGGCATCCCAAGTTGCGAATGATCTGTCAGGATGTCACTAGATCTTGTCAATTGGCTAAAATATCTAACGTCATTTGGGCACCACCAAAAATTAAGATTAATACTTATCATCCCTTTGAACTCACAGCAGTTGATCTTTTACAATTGCCTAAATCCAACAAAGGAAATAATGCGTTGGTTTTTATAGACCATTTTAGTAAATGGGTGGCTGCTGTGCCTATAAAAACTAAGCATACTGCAACCGTTGCAACGGCTTTAGAAAATATCATACCATACTTACCCGTAATTCCATCAAGACTTATGTCGGATAATGCTAGGGAGTTTAGGGGACCTCTTTTTGAAAATTTGCTCCTTTCCTTAGGCATTTATCATATTTACACAACTCCTTACAACCCTTCATCGAATGGTATAGTGGAAAGAATGAACCGAACTTTAATACAGTATTTAAGAGTTTCTCTCAATGATCCCGGTCAGTGGGATATCATATTACCACAAGTAATTTTAAAATATAATCATCTGAAACATGCAGAAACGGGAAAAACACCTACAGAAATTTTGTTTAGAGATGCTCATGGAGTCCATCCTAGACTGCCATGGACCAGGTTTACCCAGTATTGGGATGAAGGCCATGAAAAGTACCATTCTTACTCACTAGGCCAATTGGTGGCTCTTAAGGTTCAATTGCCAGGAGACCTCACCTTGAACAAATTTAAAGAAAGGTATCAAGGACCATTGACAATAATTAAGATAAACTCGAATGACGTAACTTATATTGTCGAGGCTCCAGACACCGGACGACAATATAGATCATCGACAGATAAAACGGTGGAATTCACCTCCAAAATATTTAGAACGAACGCCAATTTTCATCGAATTGTTAACACGACCCTTAGCTCCTGTGCAAGAACCCTTGGAGGAGATTGAGAAAGAGCGGAGTGAAACAACACCTGCTAATTTGCCAAATTTTGAAACGGACTCAGACGATGAGGAAGAGTTTTTGGGATTTCCGGATGTTCCACCTCCGGATTTCTCTAATGTCATATATCATCTGAAACTGTTAAGTTAGCGAATTCCTTGTAAATCCGACTTTGGTCCAGGTGATGTGCCATCAACATCTCCATACGACAAGGAGCATTTGGATAGAGAACGTACCAAGCTGAGCGATATTCACCACATCATTTGGGGGAATTTGTTTCTAACACTGGACCAGACTCTGGTGATACCGTTTAATTAATAACTCACTCTCATATTGCATACTTCACCTCCTGATGCCAATGGAGACCCTACTTCACATTTCTTATAAATTCTATTACGGTAACTCACTTAATAGAGAACAGCTTATAATGTCTCAAAAGAGATTGTGCTTGTAGTTAAGCATTCATGGAGGATTATCACAAGATCCAGCTTTATGGGCTCTCCACAAGCCCAGAATCCGTACGACAACATTATTCCTCTGGAATCTTTAGAAACAACATCCACTCCCACTATGAATTTGAATATACCTAAACTGGAACTTTCCACACTTTCAGATACTACATCTACTCAACTAGAGATCCCCGAGATCCCATCGGGACACACAGCATCAATAATCAAAGAATTTTTAGAATTGGACAAGTCTCCAATTAAAACACCACCCTCAATTCAAACTACTTTTGGAAAACGGAAAACAGTGCGATGGGCACCAACCTTATCTACAAGGGTGTGCGAGGAGGAAAGACTAGATGAATCAAGGTTCACAGGGTCTATAGCCTCTCGTACACGCCAAAGATCTTCTCTAGAAGAAAATACACAACCCTGGGTACAACCCCGTGTCTTGGAAAGAAGACGAAGAAGGCATACAGTTACGGAAGAACACTTGGAAGAAGAAGGACCTGAAGAAGAGGCATAAATTAAATACTAAAAAATTATGTAAGTGTTTTTGTGTTTAAATTGGGTTTTGTAATAATTGTACTTTTGTTTAATAAATAAATTTTTTAAATTTTTTTTCTTGTAAAGTAAAATATGAATAAAAATCATTCCTATTTGATTGAGAAATTTTAACCTGAAAAACTGAAATTAACCAAAGAATGTGATGATCATCTTTTCATTTCATCGTGATGTTCTGGTGGAATGGATCGTCTGGAAGAGGACACTGAAGAAATCGGGGATCATCTTTTCAATTCGTCGTGTGATGTTCTGGGAGGATGGATCATCTTTTGTGGACCACATTGGAAGGGGAAGATGGTTACTACACACCTGAAAATGAAGAAGAATAGAAATATAAAGCGATATGGGCATAATCTACAAATATATTACTAAAAAATTACTTATAAATGCTCAAATATTTATTTTTTAAAAATGAATGTAATCTATGTACACCCTTATTAAACCTAAGCACCTATGGGGGGGGGCTCTAAAGAAATATTTTTTATCATTTAATCATTTATAAATCTTATAGTATGCCAAAATGAGAATCTAATTTTGAATATTATATACATTTCAGATACTCTTTGTTGGACATTCTATGATTTCATACCTGGAGTCGGGGTATGAACAAAGATATTCTAACCCAAAGAAGCACACATTTCAATTTAAAAGGGCAATGTATTACAAGTTCGAGGACATTCCTAGATGTGTAAATACTCATATTACACCAGATACGACTCATCTTTTGGTGTTTTCTGTCTTCCGGATGGCATATCGCCAGATGATTTATCTGCCAGTCAAATCTAAAGGTAGATACAAGGAATACAAAATAACCCTTCCAGATGTAACTTTCCGAGCTGAGGAGGTTGTCCCTATTATGGAAGGCATCTATCAAATGGCTTACAAAGTTAATCCTAAGATGAAAGTTTTTCTTGTCTTGCCTGCATTACCTGACCTTCCCTATTATAATTTTCATAGATTGCACATCCACCGGAGGAAGTTCAGGATTGGTATAATAGCTTCAAACATTCTGATCCTAAGGTTTTGAATAGGGATACTATCCTTGTTCATAATGAATTACTTAGACTCCATACTTCCGCTTTGCAATGGAAGGGTAAACGCACTTTGTTGATGACCGATGCTTTAAGACTGGTTCGTCGAGATCTATATAGTCAATATCAGCTTTTGGTAAATCCCAAGAATGAAGTATATTCATTGGGAGCTGATGGCTACAATAAAGATGGGATACACCCGAATAAAGAATTTGTTAAAGCATTTTGGGAAATGTTAAAAGATTTTGACACGTTGGATATGAATACTAAACTACCACCAGACGCACCTTTTCAAATGACAGTGGCCTCACAATTTCGTCGTCGACAGGTTACTATCGAGGATGAAGACACTACAACACAACCCTTAACAACCCTTGCAGGTCCAGGTTCATCCGGAACTTCGTCCACCGAACGGAAATACTTGCGACCTGTGAGGTCATCTGAGTCTAGACATAGGCCGGAGGTTCATTCGAGTTTTTCTTGCTCGGATCAGAACCAAACCGCTCCCAAGAACCTCCGACCTTCCTTTGAGCAGTCACGTGCAATTCAGGGAGAAACACCTGAAGTGTCTCCCTTTGATCCAATTCCTTCTGAATATTCATTCAAACGTCCAACTCCGTCGTCCTTTTATACTCCAGAGAGTAAGGTGACACCACGAATATCACTGGATAGATCTTTACAACGTATGACTTGTCAGGAAGTAGACCTCATACAAGGTTCATATAATAGATTTGTCACCTATGCTTTGGGGGTACTCCACACAAAAAACGACCATATAGATGGAAAGGAATTTCGTCATATACTCGAAAATCTCACTCAGGGATACGAGCCCAATGGACCATAGATACATATTTACACATTTACCCTCTCATTTTTTTGCCTTTCTTTTGTTTTGTTCCCACGTTTCTCCGTCAAGTTTTGACGGGTGGGGAGGAACATGTAGAGTTTTACTTCTACAAAAAGTATAAGGAACAATATTTTTATTTTTTTCAGTTGTAAGTTTATAAGTTGTCTACAGTTTTCTCAGTCTTTTGGTGAATGTTAGTTTACTGTGTTTACTACAAGTCACATATTTTTTAAGTTGCCTTTTTAAGGTTAGTAGGAGAACTTTTTTTTGTTTGAAGTGATCAATATTGATCATTAATAAGTCCTATGAATTTCATCGGATACAATTTACGTAAGTGTTATCTTTGTTGTTTCTAGGATAGATGTCTTGTAAGCAAACTTTCTTTCCTCAAGATAGTCAGATTTAGATTCTCATGAAAGCTACGATCATCTTTATTCCTCAATTATATTATCTTGAGGTAAACTAATGCGTAATTCTTTTTATTCCTTACCTTATACGTTAAAGTAATCCATACACTTTTCTTGCTAAGTAAATCTTTTACATGTATATATATTTTTAAAGGAACAGGGTACAGGACCCTTCTTGTGAACCTTTTTGCTTCAGGATCAGAGTGCTGGATCCCTGCCTGAACAAGTGCTTTTCTTTTTAATTGGGGCACAAGGCTTTTCTTGCAATTTCTCCTGTCCTGTGTTAGTTAAGCAGAACAAGATTTTTTTTGTTATCACACCTTTGGCTTTTGATACGCACTCACAACCGTTTTCATCACTTTATTCAACCCTTAATCATGCCCAAGGTATTTAAGAGTAATAAATATAATCATCTTGTCTTGTTTAAGTAAAATAAATACAATTATCTTGTTTTGTTTAAGAAAAATAAATACAATTATCTTGTCTTATTTAAGTAAAAGAAATAAAGAAATATAAAAACAATGTCAAAAATTGTAACTTTTTTTTTCTTTTTTTTTGAATACAAATATTTATTTTGACTTAAGAAGTTTGTGCTAAACTTTATTAATTAAGTGAACTGACTGTTAGTGCCTTAATTGATACTTTAAAAGTAAACTTCTAAACAATATTAAAGTGTGAGTGAAATAAGAACAGTGATAAAACTACTCTAAGTCTATTAAAACTTAAATTAAAACTTATTTATATTTTTTTACTCGGGTGTTGATTCACAAACTTTTAAACATTTATAAACATTACTTACTTATTTTGAGAGGAATCAGTCTTATATGCTGTGATTATAGATCAAATTTTTTGTAGGTTTAAGAGCATTTATGTATATAATTATCTAATTTCTGATAGCGATATCAGTACCTCAAAATTTCCAATACAAATAATTATTTTTGTATAAAATTTACCGATTTCTGATAGCGATATCAGTACCTCGAAATTTCCAATACAAACTATTTCAAAAAGGAGTTCGGAGTCAACGGCCTTAAAAAAATTTAATACTCTGTTTTGCTGGCCAAGCAAAACAACTAAGGGGGAGAAGGGAGCAAATATATGTATGTATAGGAATATATATATATCTGTAGATATATGTGTATATATATATATATAAATATATATATATATATATATATATATATATATATATATATATTATATATATATATTAATATATTTATATTTCATATATATATATATAAATAATATATATATTATATACATTGGGTTCTGATGTATTAACACAATCCACATTATATGCTGTAAGGATGGATAATAAAACATGAATGTAATCCTATTTGAGTATACTTATTGCTTGTAATACCTTGTATAATTGAGAAATTTAATTAATTAAAACAAAAAAAAAACCACACTTCTCTATCTGTCTTTCTTGTCTATTGGTACAATTTTTGCAAGCTGAATAAATCAAAGGAAAAAAAAAATTATCTATTAAGGTAATCATTTGGCTTTGCTTTTTACTGATTTATGATATCTCTAAAACATTTGATTGTGTGGCATTAATCCTTGAATATATATTTTTTTCATGTTACTGCTTGAATGTTGGAGCTGGAACCTTTTATATTTCTTTGAAGAACTGTTTTCTGATTGTCCTTGGTCACCTTAGCTTGATGTTATACCTTGCATGCGAATGAAGCACGAATAAAATTAGATATAAGAATAGTTTAAGCACTTAAACCAGACGAAGGTCATTGGAGTGGAAAAGGACGGTGAGTGTTCATGCAACAAATTTTTTTGTCTTTATTTTGTGGGGCATTATCTTATTAAATAATCTTTATACGATCTCTTGTTATTGAAACTGATTTTTCTTCCATTGCAAGGACTTTTGTAAGTCATTACCGTAAAACAATTACACTTGCTTATACTCCCTTGGAATCTGCATTCACTTTCACATTCCCGACAACTCCACAACACAAAAAATAATATTATATATATATATATATATATATATATATATATATATATATATTATATAATATATAATATATATATATTATATATATATATATGTATATTATAAATATTATATATATATATTTATATTGGTTTAGTGTGTGGTGAAATCTGAAGAGAGTTTGAGCAGGATTAGTAGAGAGATTTGCAGGTTGTATAAAAGGAGGGGTTAAAGTAAACTAGATAAGAGCAAGTTATGGTTGTGAGTGAAACAGTCCTTGGTGTGAAGTTATGTTTAGATGGTAGCAGCTGGAACAAGTGTCTGAGTTTAAATATTTAGGGATATATGTTGATGAAAAGGGGAAACGGATTCATGCACATTTGTAGTAGGAAATTGTGAATGGCAGGAAGGTGGCTGTAAGGGACTAAGTTCTGAGTGTGCTAGGGTCTTACATGAGGTATGTTGTTACCTGTGTTAATGTATAGTAGTGAGACTATGGTCTGGAATAAGAGATATAATCTAAAGTTCAATGGTTTCAGATGGTCAATCTTAGAGGCGTGTTAGGTGTGAAAGAATTGATAAAATGAGGAATAAACGTATTAGAGAGTTATGAGGTGTGAAGAAAGGGGAAATGAAGAATAAATTGTATTTACGCGTTGGGATGGTTTGGTCATGTGAAGGATGAATGATAGCGGTTGGTTAAACGAGTGTATAGTGGTGTGTGTGTTGGGAACAAACGGCTGGGAGACTGAAGAAAAAAGTGGATAAGTTCAGTAAACAAATGTTTGATGGAGAAAATGTTAGTTGCAGAAGTGAGAATAAAGGTGCATAATAGAGGGAATAGAGGGGTTTTGCGAGGGGGTTATGGTTGTGACCCACCAGGGCCAGGGGATGGAACCCTACCACTTGACGATATGCTCATAGTAAGGGTCCATCTCAGTCCTGTGAAGCTCTAGGGTGTATTTTCTGACTGCAACTAATTTCTCACTACATAGGTCACTATTAGGAGGGCGGCAGAAATAAGGTGGGCTTTCTTTTGACTGTGTCATGTTTCTTCTACTACTTCTCTTTTCCGATGCATGTCACGCACCCTTACCCCCAGTCTTTGGGGAAAAATTGAAAATGCACGTAGCAACACTAATGTAATGTTTTTTTGGATAAATTATACACCATTCGAAAGAGGAAAGATAGCCCCACAATTTGTATGTCTATTACCATTTGCAAAATGTTTAGATTTGTTTAATTTTCTTCCCAAATATCATGAATCAGCTTTTAATTCATCCAATTTATAACAGTGAATTTCCTTGCTGACTACAAGACTTTTGCAATCAGATTTTCACTAAAATACTTGCCATACGCATATATTTTTATAAAATAACTCACAAATAGCAGCAATATATGGACAGAGAATTTTTATTTTATTTTATTTTTTTTTTCTAAATCAACTTTCAAAGATTTTCAATGTTAACTAAAAATATATCAAACTTTTTTATTGGGATGAATCATACATCAAAATAATTAAATTTCTGGCGAAATTGAAATAAAAAGAATTTATAAAACAGTTGTTGGATTTTTTGTTATACTCCGAAATAGCAGCTCAATGTAAAAAATTTTTTTTTAGTTAAAACAACCAAGAAGTTGAACTGTCAGCAGTGGCAAAACCGTTGGTATACAAACAATTATATACCAAATTGAAAAAATGCTGTATCTCACCATTTTTACCAAGTTGTAAAAATTTAATTTTCTAATCAGATGAATAGTAAAAAAGTTAAATGTAAAAACCAATTTATTGAATTTTTTCTTTATTTTTTTCAATTTAAAAAGGAAAAATCGCAATAACTTTTTTACTATTCATTTGATTAGAATTAAATTTTTACAACTTTTAAAAATTGGTGAGATACACCATTTCATTTGGTATTATAAATTTTGTTTTAATACCCACGGTTTTGCCACTGCTGACAGTTCAACTTCGTGGCTATTTTACTAAAAAAAAAAATTTTTTTACATTTGAGCTGCTATTTCGGAGGTATAGCCAAAAAAATCCAACACTGGTTTTATACTTTCTTTTTATTTTTCAATTGTATTTATTGAAAATATTCAAATTAAATATTATTCAAATTATTAAAAAACTTTTGATATTATTTTTGGATAACTTTTAAATTTTATTGAGAAAAAGAAAGCAATGATTTAGCCAAAAAAAAAATAAAATTAAAATAAAAAATTCTTCCATATATTGCTGCTATTTGTGAGTTATTTCATAAAATATATGTGTATGGCAAGTATTTTAGTGAAATCTGCTTGCAAAAGTCTTTTGTAGTTCAGAAATTCACTGTTATAAATTGATGATTAAAATGCTGATTCATGATATTTGGGAAGAAATTACACAAAATCTAAACAATTTTTGCATGTGTCATCAAAACAAATATTGTAGAGTAATCTTTTCTCTTTCGAATGGTGTATAATTTATCAAAAACATTACATTAGTGTTGCTACGTCATTTCAATTTTTCCCAAAGACTGGGGGGTAAGGTGCGTGACATTCATCGGAAAAGCAGAGTATTTAGAAGAACATGAACAGTCGAAAAGAAAAGCCCAGCCTATACTGCCCCCTCTATAGTGACCTATTAGTGAGAATTCGTTGCAGTCAGAAAATCCACCCTAGAGCTTCACAGGACTGAGATGGACCCTTACTATGACATATCGTCAAGTGTAGGGTTCATCCCCTGGCCCTGGTGGGTCACAACCATACCCCCTCGCAAAACCCCTCTATTCCCTCCTATTATGCACCTTATTCTCACTTCTGCCAAACTCAACATTTCTTCTCCATTCAAACAATTTGTTTTACTGACTTAATCTACTTTTCTGTAAGTCTTCAATCCGGTCGTATTCCAACACACACACCACTATACATCCGTTTAAACCACCAAACTGTCATTTATCCTTTCCACATGACCAAACCATCTCAGCGTATTTTCATTTATTCTCTCATTTACCCCTTTCTTCACACCTCATAACTCTCTAATACGTTTATTCCTCATTTTATCAATTCTTTTCACACCTAACACGCCTCTAAGATGACCATCTGAAAACACTTTGTAAATTAGATCTATATCTCTTATTTCCAGACCATATTCTCACTTATATACATTAACACAGTAACAACATACCTCATGTAAGACCCTAGCACCAGTCACCTTCTAATTGCACCACCCACCCTCCTGCCATTCACAACTTTCCTACTACACTGTGCATGATCCGTTCCCTTTTCAATCCAACATATATCCACTTTTAAATATTTAAACTCAGACCACTTGTTCCAGCTGCTCACCATCTAACATAAACTTCACACAAGGACTGTTCTCACTCACAACCATAACCTTACTCTTATCTACATTTACTTTCAAACCCCCTCCTTTTTACACACCCTGCCAAACTCTCTTCTATTCCTCTCAAAACTCTCTTTCTTATCTATCATATATATACAATATAAATATATAATATATTATATATATATATACATATAATATATATATATATATGTATATATATATATATATATATATATATAATATATATATATATTATATATAATATATATATATATATATATATTTTTGTGTTGTGGAGTGTCGGGGAATGTTTGAAAGTGTAAATGCAGATTCCAAGGGAGTAAAAGCAAGTGTAATTGTTTTACGGTAGTGACTTACAAAAGTCTTAACAATGGAAGAAAAATCAGTTTCAATAACAAGAGATCGTATAAAGATTATTTACTAAGATAACGCCCCACAAAATAAAGGCAAAAAAAATTTTGTTGCATGAACACTCACCGTCCTTTTCCACTCCAATGACCTTCGTCTGGTTTAAGTGCTTAAACTATTCTTATATCCAATTTTATTCGTGCTTCATTCGCATGCAAGGTATAACATCAAGCTAAGGTGACCAAGGACAATCAGAAAACAGTTCTTCAAAGAAATATAAAAGGTTCCAGCTCCAACATTCAGGCAGTAACATGAAAAAAATATATATTCAAGGATTAATGCCACACAATCAAATGTTTTAGAGATATCATAAATCAGTAAAAGCAAAGCCAAGTGATTACCTAATAGAAAAATTTCTTTTGATTAACCTTTGCCAAAATTGTACCAATTTAGAAGGAAAGACAATAGGAGAAGTTGTTTTTTTTAAGTTTAATTAAATTATTTCTTCATTATGCAAGGTATTACAAGGCCAATAAGTATACTCAAATAGGATTACATTCATGTTTTATTATCCATCCTTACAGCATATAATGGATGTGTAATACATCAGAACCCAATATATATATATAATATATATATTTATATATATAATATATTATATAGTATATATATATTATTTATATATATATATATAAATATATTATATATATATTATATATATTATATATATATATATATATATATTATTAAACTACACATATATATATTATATTCCTAATATATATATATATTTGCTCCCTTCTCCCCCTTAGTTGTTTTGCTTGGCCAGCAAAACAGAAGTAGTAAGTTTTTTTTTTTTTTAGGCGTTGACTCCGAACTCCCTTTTAAAATATTTGTATGGAAAATAGCAAGGGGTACTGATATCGCTATCAGAAATGGGTAAATTATACAAAAATAATTTATTTGTATTGGGAAATTTTGAGTACTGATATCGCTATCATAAATTAGATAATTATATACATAAATGCTCTTAAACCTAAAAAATTTGATCTATAATTCACAGCATATAAGACTGATTCCTCTCAGAATAAGTAAGTAATGTTTATAAATGCTTTAATAGTTTGTGAATAAACACCCGAGTAAAAAAATATTAAAGTAAGTTTAAATTTTTAAGTTTTAATAGGCTTAGTAGGTAGTTTTATCACTGTTCTTATTTCACTCACACTTTAATATTGTTTAGAAGTTTACTTTTAAAGTATCAATTAAGGCACTAACAGTCAGTTCACTTAATTAATAAAGTTTAGCACAAACTTCTTAAGTCAAAATAAATATTTGTATTCAAAAAACAAGAAAAAAAAAGTTACAATTTTTGACATTGTTTTTATATTTCTTTATTTCTCTTACTTAAATAAGACAAGATAATTGTATTTATTTTTCTTAAACAAGACAAGATAATTGTGTTTATTTTACTTAAACAAGACAAGATGATTATATTTATTACTCTTAAATACCTTGGGCATGATTAAGGGTTGAATAAAGTGATGAAAACGGTTGTGAGTGCGTATCAAAAGCCAACGGTTGTTGTTGTGATAACAAAAAAAAATTCTTGCTTCTCTGCTTAACTAACACAGGACAAGGAAAATTGTGAGAAAAGCCTTGTGCCCCAATTAAAAAGAAAAAGCACTTGTTCAGGCAGGGATCCAGCACTCTGATCCTGAAGCAAAAGGGTTCACAAGAAGGGTCCTGTACCCTGTTCCTTTAAAAATATATATATACATGTAAAAATTTACTTAGCAAAGAAAAGTGTATGAATTACTTTAACTTATAAGGTAAGGAATAAAAAAAGAATTACGCATTAGTTTACCTCAAGAGAATACAATTGAGGAATAAAGATGATCGTAGATTTCACGAATCTAAATCCGACTATCTTGAGGAAAGAAAGCTTGCTTACAAGACATCTATCCTAAAAACAACAAAGATAACACTTACGTAAATTGTATCCGATGAAATTCATAGGACTTATTAATGATCAATATTGATCACTTCAAAAAAAACATTTCTCCTACTGACCTTAAAGGCAACTTAAAAATATGTGACTTGTAGTAAATAGTAAGAACCAACATTCACCAAAAGACTGAGAAAATTGTAGACAACTTATAAACTACAACTGAAAAAAATAACAAAACCTTCCTATCCTTTCTGTAGAAGTGAAACTCTACATTTTTTCTCCCCACCCGTCGAACTTTGACAGAGAAACGGGGGAGCTGGTAGAACAATAGAGAGAAGAAAAAAAAAAGAGAAAAGTGTAATATGTGTAAAAGTATATTTAAGGCCCATTCTGCTCATATCCCTGAGTGAGATTCTCAAGTATATGTCTAAATTCTTTTCCATCTATATGGTCATTTTTTGTATGCAGTACCCCCAAAGCATAAGTGACAAATCGATTATAGGAACCCTGTATCAGGTCTACTTCCTGAAACGTCATGCGTTGTAAGGATTTTGCTAGTGATATTCTTGGTGTCACCTTACTCTCTGGAGTATAAAAGGACGACGGAGTTGGACGTTTGAATGAACATTCAGAAGGAATTGGATCAAAGGGAGACACTTCAGGTGTTTCTCCTTGGATTGCACGTGACTGCTCAAAGGAAGGTCGGAGGTTCTTGGGAGCGGTTTGGTTCTGATCCGAGCAAGAAAGACTCGAATGAACCTCCGGCCTATGTCTAGCCTCAGATGACCTCACAGGTCGCAAGTATGTCCGTTCTTTTGACGACGTTCCGGCTGAACTTGGACCTGCAAGGGACGTTGTGGTGTTAAGGGTTGTATCGTCATCTTCTATAAGAACCTGACGAAGACGAAATTGTGAAGCTACTGTCATTTGAAAAGGTGCGTCTGGTGGTAGTTTAGTATTCATATCCAACGTGTCAAAATCTTTTAACATTTCCCAAAATGCTTTAACAAATTCTTTATTCGGGTGTATCCCATCTTTATTGTAGCCATCAGCTCCCAATGAATATACTTCATTCTTGGGATTTACCAAAAGCTGATATTGACTATATAGATCTCGACGAACCAGTCTTAAAGCATCGGTCATCGACAAAGTACGTTTACCCTTCCATTGCAAAGCGGAAGTATGGAGTCTAAGTAATTCATTATGAACAAGGATAGTATCCCTATTCAAAACCTTAGGATCAGAATGTTTGAAGCTATTATACCATTCCTGAACTTCCTCCGGTGCATGT
>JABUQX010118595.1:0-19949 GCA_015478945.1 Trachelipus rathkii | reverse complement strand
AAAAAGTATTAACAGTTAATAATAGTGCTTATTTCAAAGCGTAATGATAATGATTTAGTATAGAAGTTTTAAGAAACTTTGAGATAATTTTAGTTATATTTGATTTGAAAGTTAAAGTAACTGTACTGTGTTAATTAAAACATAAAATGTCTTAATAATATTATACGTGTATATGTGTAGTTGAGTGTCGTGTGTGTGTAGCTTACTTACGTTATCGGGACAGTCATAGCGATACACACCTGCGTGACCGGGACAGCAGGTGATTTGTCGGGACATTTTCACTGTCCCGATTAGTTTGTTAGAATTTTTTATGAATATCTTAATGGTGTTAAACTAGTATTCCTTCGACAAAAGGTATGTCAAGATTTAATGATATTAAAGCGGTTTTCACACTTTTTTTGTGTTGAAAAAATTTTATTTTACACTTGTCCATTTATTTTTACGTTGGCTGTACTGGCTGTGTGGAGAAGCGAGTAGGCTATCGATAATATCTTTTCTGACCAATAAAATCGATTAATTGTAATATCGACTTACGGTTTCCTGATTTTTTTTCTATAATAGAAATACGATATTGTAACCATCGATGACTGTTTACAGTAGTAATTGAATCGATAATATTTCAAAGTTTGAAGATAATGCACATTAATGATCGATATATTCTTTGTTTACATTTTGCATGAGTGAGGCACGCTAGTTGTAGTTTTCGTCGATAATAAATATTAGAGTTATTGATAAAGGTAATTATTAAAATAAAATACTAACAAAAATTAAAATTATGTAAGTGTATAAACAATAAATTAATTGTTTTTTTGCGTAAAAATAATTCAATAGATTGATTTCACTTAACATCAATTTCGTGTAAAGAGCTAAGGATTGGATATTCTTGAAGTGTGAGTCATATGGCATTATTTCCTATAGCCTTAAAATGCATTTCTTAACAGATTTACTTTTCTGATATTTGATGTAAATTTTAACATTTAAATTCAAAGTACCACAAAAATAAGGTATTATATTAATGATAACAAATACTGTCCAAAGAATTAGAAATAATGTCTAAATAAAATACTCAAAACATATCCAAACAGTATGGAATGGCATAGTCCGACTATTATACTTTGCTAGATCCTCTCAAATAGACTAGCCATACAGTGCGGGGAGATCTATAGTGGGAAACTTTCACTCTGGTTTTGGCCAGAGGGGCGTAGGGTAGACATTCTTCTTGTGATACAATGTGTGACACTGGTCGCTTTTTTGCTTGGCCCATAGATCAACTTTGAAGTCAATAGGAGGACCAGAGGTAAGGGGGAACCTGATATGGTCCCCATCTAACCTTAACCCCAAACAAGTAATACAAGGAGAGAAGGTAGAGAGAGAGAGAGAGACTATTACCCACTATAATATTATTATTTTATTTATATATATTATATATCAATATTATATATTATTATATATATATAGTATAATAATAAATATATATAATTATTATATATATATATATATATATATATATATATATACAGATATATATATATACTTATATATATATATACGTATATTAGAGATAAATATATGAAATTAGGTAGTATATGCGGGAGTAACGTATAGATGAATATAAGTATATTATAGGCTGAAGTGAGAGCAAGAGTGGTTACTTAGATGCGGCACAAACACGGAACAGAGACAGACTCGGTATCCCAAAAAAAAAGCCCTGAAAATTTCACAGGATAGCTCTATGATACATTAAATAGATGTCTATATAGGGTCGAAAGAATTTTTATTTGTTGACCTAGGGTATAATTTTTTGGTTACCTGTTCGAGGGCGAAAATTAGGTTGTTGAGGTCAGCAGGGCAGGAAAAAAAAAAATTTAATTTCAACCCTAAAGGTTTTCTTATTTAAGGAGATCATATCTAATAATTACATCATATGTGGTGACTTGTTCATTAACAACAGTTATTTATTTACATGGAAGGAATGCTGTTCTTGTAAAAAGATAAATGATATTATAATTATATACTATATATAAATATATATATAATATATATATTTATATATTAGTATTACCTGATAGAATATATATTATATATATATATATAAATATATATATATATATATATTATATATATAACGTATATATATATATATATATGTTAATAGTAGTATAGTATTATATCTCGTGTGGACCAAGGTAATTAATATATATATATATAATAGGATATTAGATATATTACGAATTTTTAATAAATGATATATATATAAAATTATATGATATAATATATATATATATACGGTAATATATATATATATATATATATTATATTATATAATATATAGATTAATAATATATATATAAAGTGAAAAAGAATAAATATAATATATTATATATATATATATTATATAGCTATAGCAATTATTAAGATTGTGATCGAGTAAAAATTTATGCGGTACAGGTCGAGGAAGTCGATCTTGTAGTAGGAATCGTGTGCAGAATATTGAGCCTGTGGTGAGCATAGAAATAATGTTAAATAAATATATATATATTATATATTATTATAATATATATATATATATAGTATAATATATATATTATATATATATCTTATATAATATATATATATTATATATATTATATATAATATATAATAATATATATGGGTATATTATATATATATATAATATATATATATAGTAATATATATATATATATATATTATATATAGCGCTGCCGTAGGCTCAGAGGTAAAGCACTCGCTTAGCAAGCGAGAGGGCCCAGGTGGACTGGGTGGAAGCTAGAAAACGTGAGCTATTGCTCTAGTAACTCTAGCTTTGTGCTGCACTCAGGACGTTAAATGAGTAACATTGGTAGCGTGCTTTGATACGCGTGGGGGCCGAAAGGAAACTTCCCGGCATCGCGGATGAGGCGCTGGCCAGCCAAGCGGATTTTCATTAGGCCGTGAACCAAGGACCTTTTTGATGGGTCCACTGACAGAGATCGTGAGACCTTCCTAGGTAGACGTTGTATTTTTGGTTTCGTTTTGTTGTATTTTAATGGAGATATATATTATATATAATATAATATATATATTAATATATATATATATATATATATTATATATTATATAATTTATATATATATAGTATATAATATAATATAATATAGATATAATATCATGCTAATGTTTTAAAATTATTTACAAGATGTGCTATTTATTGCCTCATCTGTTATCACAGCTTACATGCTTAAATATTGTTGTGTTACAGAAGTAGCTGGTCTACAGGGGTTGTGAAAGCACTTGTTACCTCAAGGTACATTCTTTTTATATATCTGTGTAATACAGAAAATACCAAGATATTAAACAAATCATTACAATTCTATGGACTTTACCCTTCTGCTTTGGGTGCCCCTGTCTCCCGCCTTTCCATGGTCGTACTATGGGTTTTGCTTAAATCGTTATAAACGAACTCGAGTCCCTATGTTGAGTGTAGTAAGACACAATCCCAAAAAAATATGTATTGCCCCCAAAGAAAAAGTATATTAGTAAAGTTGTGAGGTAAAAGAGAGTGCCAAAATATCATGTTATGATTAAAAAACTATTATGTAAGTAAGAAAATTTTTAATTGATTTTTAAATTTTAAAATAATTTAAATTGTTCTTACCTTCAGAATATTATTAAAGAACTTTATTCATTTTACATGAGCTTAATGAAGAAGAAGAATGTCCCATCCACCCAAAACATAACTATGCAATTTAAAATGAGGGAAAATAGATATAAAGTCCAGCAAGTAAAGCGCTACATAAAAGGAAATCCTAATCACGTCCAGGCAAACTCCACAGTGGATTTTTGGTCTAGAAAGAAGATGCCCGGCGGTATGGTTGGTCTAGGTAAATCCCAACACTAAAACGCAAACCATGAAACTCTATTAGTTAAAATAAGAGAAGAAAGAGCTGGTTTATTCATCATATACTTTTAATTTATAATTTCATTATATCCACTCTCTAACAAAATAAAATAATACAATAGAGCGATGGAGGATCCATAAATATCACGAAGTCCGAACATCCCAAACTAAGAGGTTTGAATACAGGACCAAGCGCTCAGAGCCAAATAATAACATTACTTGCTTTTCTTTCCACACCCATCCACCACCTACAAACTTGAAGACAAAATTTCTTACCTATATGGAACAATTATAATATCAGATAAGTCTGCCAACGTTACAGCAAGATCACTACAATCAAAGAGACTAAAACCACGGAAAGTATCACGAAGAACACCCAAGAAGGGAAAAAAAAAAACAACACACAACCCATTATGGGAGTTGTACAAAACCAATAGGACAGCAACATCCTCAAAAACAATTCTTATCCTTCCCAAACACTCTCATCATTAAACACTCCAACGACTGGTAGCACCAGTATTTAGTAACAACGTGGTCCGTCCACCACAAATATCTCCCTAGGAGGCAAACGTTGTGGATGGTATAAACCAGGAAACATGCTGCCCTGTCTCTCCTCTGCGACTTCCATTCCTCCTTCTGGAATAATAATATTAATTTCATAGTTGCTCATCCTCCCTTGCTATCAATAGATTGCCCCTTCCCTGACAATATGATGACATAAGATCACACCTTACAAATTGCGTAGGACCAAGGCAGAACATGCAGACACAACTATCGATACACTCATTCTTAAGACAGATCTATGGGTTCAGCTCTTCTATAGTGGCACACAGTAATACTAAGGGGAATGATCACTTATTCATCATAGAAGGGAACTGGGACCACTGACCAGTAGTAAATAACCTAGGATATAATATAATTATATATATATATTATATATATATATATATATATATATATTAAGCCTAGTAGTATATATATATATATATAGTATATTAAGAAAATAAAATTATATAAAAATATATAATATTACGGTATATAATAGGTAATAATCGAAGTAATATGCGAAAAAGGTTTAATCTTTCTGACGAGGACTCAATTGAAACTAGAGTTGCTGATAGAATTAACTGCGTGGGAAAATGGTAATTCACCGAAGTGGAAAGTGAAGAAACATTATTTTATTTTTGGGAGGTTTATTAACGTCCCAAGCATGGCGACACATAAAGGTATACATATGGTGGAGAAAGAAAGAGGCATCCTTCCGCCCAGGAAATACCGCCCTGACGCTGGGATGATAAGAGGTGAAACTAAGGTGAGAAGAACAGTAAGTATTATTCCTAAAAATATTTGTTAATGAACAGAATATCAGGGGGTCTGATATATTTTGCGTGATTTATTTAAGAATGAAAAAAGAGTGAGATACTTGGGAGAGATACGCGCGAAAAACCTCGGCATGATAACAATCGACGACTCTTAGCCAGACTAGGTGTGCAAATCGAGTTACTATAGCATGTGTTTACCAGCGTGATTCGTAGTCATTACTCAAACTAAATGACGTCCCCTCGGTTTCCCTCCATGCATGAAAATACTCTTCAATGTACATACCTGATCCTTCTTGACACATATGAATAGATACCCCTCACTATATAACCCTTTATGATAAATTATTTATAATACTGTTTACTCTCATGTATAAATTATACATCATATTATTACATATTAGATATGTAACCCATACGATTCATTATAATTATATATATTTTTAATTTAAGTTTCTATATAAAGTTTACTATATTAAACTTCCCCTAACCAACTATTATAATATCAGGATAAACCATGAACAATAAATTACCTATACTAGGATTAACAAAATATATTATTTATTCATTATATATATATAATATCTTTAATATATAATATATATCATACACGATGAGTTACTTATATTTAGGAGTTCTTCTAGGTTTATTTACTTTTCGTCCGCGCCTGGCCACATAGCCTCCACTTTCCCTCTTCTTCCAGGTACTCTCAGGGCTTCAAATAGCCTCTCCCCATCAGGCGTAAATTTACGCCCAACTTACTCCAGCCACCTTCACTGTGCCGTGTTCTCGTCCTCCAAAGATCGCTTAAAATATTTGTGAATTCCCAGATACTGATCTGGTGATGATGCGTGGCTGTGACACTTTTGATGAGAGTGAGACAACACGTCTCTCAGGGCATGGTGCATGCTTGCACAGATATTGAGTGTCTGGTTAGAGTTATTAAACCTGGGTATTTCTGTTGTAAGCAATATTGCAAGTTTGGGTGGTGGCACCAACCTTAGTTGGCCAAAACCAACTTGGTACTGTTGCAGGAAGAGGAATCGATCAGAGTAACGAATTTCTGTGGACTGATTTTTTTCGTTTAATGCAAGATATATTGTTTGGCTGTGTTCTCTAAAAAATTTTCAGTTTAATGTGATGGTTATGTGTTTCGTGTATTCTGGCAAATTTACTAGGTTTTATACGACTGTGTAGTAGCGCCGTTGGGTAAAACACATAACGAATGTACATTCAGCGACCCACAATAATTTATATCGGGCAGAAGCCAAGGTATTAATGCTTATCTAACTTTAGTTGTCGACACCGGAACAAAGAAAGTTAATGTCTATATCGTTTCATGACCGACGAAAGTTAGAGTATTAAGTCTACATTCAAGTTCATATTTACAGACAGTTCGAGGTCAAGGCTTGTAGTTGGCAGAATAAGCGGCTGCCTCTGGGTTATCAATGTCTTTAATGCTCTCAAGAATGAGAGGCTTACCACTGATTCAATTCTTTAAAAAAAGAGTACTAAACAAGAGGCCTCGTCAAAGCAGCGCCTGCCTCCAACCACTGTGGTTGAGTGTCAACTAGAACTTAGAAATATGACTCTCTGTATAAGCACACCTGTCACGACTACAAAGTATTTTGCGCCTAACCTTCAGACGACAGTTGGGGAGCGTACGCGTCATCCTAGGCCAAGTGGCGGAGTGTATTTTCCCTCTGACAACAAACACACCCCTTTATTGTTAAACGCAGATCTCAGTGTTTGATTGTCAATGTGCTCTTAGTACTAATTTTAATGAGCGCGAGGGTCAGTTGAGGGAGTGTGGAGGAGATAATTTTGCACCCTTCCGATCTCAGATGCTGTTATACAAACCAAAAACACTATCTGAGTTTCTCAGTATCCCCATATACGCCCAAGCTCCTCTTATTGGGGGCAAAGCCAGAGTGAAACGACCTACCATTCTACAATCATAAAGTTTCATAGAGAATCTTCAATACTAAACCAAACAGTTTTTGCAGAAGTGTCAAAAACTAAACGGGACAGGTGTGGATATAAAAAAGCGCCAAAAATTCCTCTTCTAAACAATAATGGTCGAATGACGATGTTCTAATATAAAGAGAAGGGAAGGCTATCATCCCCAGATACAAAAAACACTGATTTCAATCTCTAGAAACCCGATAGGTAGAAAGTAAAACTCACATTGAAAATTTACTGATCATCTGGCGTCTCCTACTCATCGTTGGCACAAGAAATTTACAGTTATCCAGTCCAGAACGAAGACCACCAGAAATTCCAGATCAAATTTTTCCCCCTACACTATCAGTATCTCCTGCCATTCACCTATACAATTGAACCAAAACCCTATTATAGACTTCCGCTCACATCTAAAAAAACTCACCCAAATATTTTTACATTCCATACTCTCAGACTTTTAAACGTGTTTCCCCTAATCCGCTCATTTTAACCCTCCACGCTAGTTACATTCGAAATGCCCAAAACTCTTTTTAATTAGTTTTTCTTGAACAACACAGAGAACCTACATATCCGAACCCTCATAAGTCAAATCTTACAATACTAAACAAAAACAGCATGTCCCAACCAACCAAACAAGACAAAAAAACGGATAGATCGAATTCACATTATTATGTAACAAAACACTACTTATATCTAAAGGGAGACTGGGGTAAGATAAAATGTATATACAATGAAATAGACACTCTAATAATTTCTTATCCCCTAAGTTAAAAAAGACGTAACACTAAAGACATTCAAACAAAACCTCCACGACTATACCAAATAATAACAAACGTATGTATACATATTCTCTTACTTAAATTATATTTATTCTTCTGATTGCCAAAGACTTAACTAACAGCCAGTCAATGTCGAGCAAAATCGACCGCCCAGGGACAGGCTTTCTATAAACAACCATAACATATACTAAGAGGATATACGTAAGATATAAGTACGATCTATAAACAAAAATACTTCAGTACTCAACCAAGAATTAGAACGATTGGATACGAAAGTGTTCAGCAAGTTGCATGACACACAACGTCCAATCGCCTTAAACCCATCACGATATAATCCAAACAAACGAAGAAAAATATACAATAAAATATTTATCAATATCACCACAGAAAAGTAGTTACCAGTCCCAAAATCCAGTGCGACACTTATCTCTACGTCGACAGAGCATCAATATGTGTGTATCTTCTATCTTTATTTCGCATCATGTAGTAAACAGCCTAAACACTTTCATAGAAAAAAGCAAACTCACTACGTAAGAATAATTGACAAATACAAGAACAGATGAAGCCTTATAAATAAGAAAGTAGAAAAGGAGTAATTAGGAAACAATCAATAAATCGATACCTTCGAAAACTTAAAAATGATATGATATCGTTCAATAACAACAATCTAAAATAAGTCCCTCGCCATTTCAAAGATGGTATACCGAACAGCGGACAACGACCCACGGATCGCAAACATCATAAGAACCCAGCTAGTAACAAGATTCATCAACTAATTAATATCCAATTCCACATATATAATTCAACAACCCTATGCCGCTCAAAGAATCTTCTATATGAAATTGAGTTATTGAAAATTCTATAAGTCTACTGCATGTTGCTAAACTACCTAGCAATGCGTGGAAGGATCCGAAATACCTCTAAGATTAGTTCCATTATTCTTTGAATCATATCTTTTGAGACTTCTTAAAACAATTCCAATAATCAAATTAATCAGACCAATTACTGTTAGGATTAGCCGAGGTACCAGTAAAGTCACTTAATCTACACTACCACAATGCGGATGTAACAAAGTTTAACTATTTAAACAACCATACAAAACTTCGATATCTAATATACTTGTGAAACAGATAACAATTTACTCGCTACATGTTAAGGAGAGACTTGACCTAATCCCCTTGTGCCATTTGTTGTGTATAATTCTTAGCTACCAAGATCAACATAAGGACGTTTCCAACAAATTTGGTTTTTCAAAAGTCCCATTATACATGTCTTTATGCTACTCTTATTAGAAACTCTTTAGGATTTATTCTTTTCTTCACCTGTTCATGTACTTTTGAGTTAGTTTTCAGAAAAACTTTCATTTCCTACCTAAATTAGGTCAAACTTTTGTCAGTTTACCTGTGGGGCCTACAACATAGGGAGAAAGCATTTTGAAGCTCATAGAAGCAGGGGGTAGGAAAAGTGCAAACGAGCTTTTCATTCTTACATACAATTTTTTCGGTCTTACAATGTAATGTTTGAATAGACAGCTCGAAGGTTTTCACGCCTATCTCTTGAATATATTCCCTTTAAAAAATTCACAGCATCATTAGAGGTTTGTATTTGCTCATTGAAATGCGACGATGAATTGGATAGCTTTTGCAATCTGTTGCCCTTTTTACAAGCATCCCTCCAAAGTCCCACAATCGACAAGGACTCAATTTACCATGATACGTATTATTTGACAAGCTAACATGTCATCACAAGTCCTTCATCAAATATACATACCAACATGAAAAGAAATATTTTCAAAAGAAGTTCCTTCTCGACTAGTAATGTAATCCTATTAATAGCGCAAATAACTCTGCTGTAAAGTTATATAAATAACGAGCTAAAAAGTATTTATAGTGAGTCCCGTCACATAACTCAATGAGAGCAATAAAGGAGTGTAATAAACCGGTCATGCTATTGTAGATACAGTATTTCTGAAATCGGCACTTAGGATCATCTAGGAGTGAATAAAAGCAAAATGCTTTTAGAATATCATACATTTACGGTAATGGTTCTCAATCTTATATAAGATTCTATTACTATTCGATCAAAGATAAGTGACATGAAGTAGCCTCTTAGTCGCCGAGTAATAAAGAATTACCAATTGAGGTAATTAGATGGTTCCCAGTGTGAGACCCTGTTATTGGAAACCCTTGATTATTCATCTGTGGCGATAATGTAAAGAACCATTGATAAATGTTTATCATGAGTACAAAATCTAATAGGAGTTAAAATAATAACCTCATGTATATAAATGTGCTAATAATTATCCATATGTTAAACTCTTATTTAAAAAATATGATTTATGTATTTTTGGCAAACCGTAAAATTAGTGACTTGGTAAATGCACAAACTTCTTAATTTAATATTGAAAGTACATATATCATTTATCTGATGATTCACATTCCTTCTTTCAGAACACCTGTCCACTGTAACCCATTAGTTATGTAAATATCGTTCCATTTCTTGAAAAGCGATTCAATGCTTGTAAATAGATTAGAATTCTTCATAACACTGTTTCCTTAGACATAATAAATGCAAAATAATGGAAGGCATAGCTACACTTTACTGATTTGTTAATTGGAGCAACTAACCTCTGAACGTTTTAGAATTTATAGTTGTATCAGAGAAAGCAAGGATAACAAAACTTTGAAACTTTACTTTTTGATGGTAGGTACATACACAAACTGTATAGTATAGGACGTTACTCGAGTGAGCACCAGCAGGACATGAAATTTTGGTACTCAATCTTGACAGGATAGAGTGAGAATCCAATACTGGACTAAAGTATCATTTTGTAAGAGAGGAGTGGTATGCCTCTTTTATGTGCACAAAAACTAGTCTTTTTGAATTGGTCTTTCTTTACCTACTATCAGAGAATCTCTTATACTAAGAACAAGCTTCTCTTTTTACCAGGCACATTTGCTAATTTTCATCTTGATTAATACATTTGCAGAAATTTTGCACATAGTTTTTTACTCCCTTGTAAATAACTTTGACCTTGCGGACTGTGGGGTATTAAGTAGTATATATTCCAAATTCTTTTCATTTCTCTGGCTTTTTATATTCTTGTAGTCAGTAACACGAAAGAGATTCATAGTCTTTTTCTATGAACTGTATGGATTAAATAGCTCGAGTAAAATTTTATTTTTCTTTTCAATATGGAAATTTTTCCTCTTATTTTGAATTAGCATTTATTAGTTCCTCATATTAGTTTTGTAGCTAAAATACTGGTAAAAAGTTGTTAAACCTTCTAATTACGGGCCCAATTAAAAAAAATTATTAAAAATATACTATAAATATATTTGAATCTAAGAAATTTTATTGGCAAACATATGCGTTACAACAGGACTCGAATATTATTAATTGTTATTTTCGATCCTTCTCTTTCTGTTCCTGTCTCACATCTGTGAACCAACCACCTCTTATCTTCTTATTTCTCTTTCCCAAGCCTTATGTTGATTAAATTTTCAATTAAATTGTAACTTTCGAGACCAAGACGATTAGTAAACTATACATTGAAATGTACATATGTTTTATGTCTGGAAATGTAGAAGATATCATTTAGCTATAGCTAGTGCAAACTTTAACAATATTTTTATACGCAAGTATATATTCATATTTGTTAATTTTTAATAAATCACAATGTTTAAGACAGACAAACTTGTTATCATTTCGTGATGTATATTAATGTGTTTAAAAATAGACATAATGCTATCTAATTAACTTACCTTAGGCAAGTACTGAATCAAATTCCATTCTCCTTTTGCATGGACTTGATATATTTTTACTAGATAGAAATGGTTTACATTTAAATCGTCATTCTTTTTCAAATCCAGTCAAAAACGGCATATTTTTTTTAAATCGTCATCGTTCATCGGCAAATTTCGCCATTATCTTGCGATATATGCATAAGCACATATATAAAGGAATTGTTGGAAAATATTAAACTCTTATAATAATATAATAAATAAAATAATAATATAATATATAATAATAATAATATCAATAAAATCAATAATGTGAAAATTATATAATAATAATTAATAAATAAAATAATTAATAAAATAATAATAATATTGAATAAATAATAATTAATGAATGAATTAATCTGATCTAATAAAATAATATTTTACATATATATAATATATTGATATAATATATATATTATAACTGTATATATAATTATATTAACATATTATTATATATATATTGTTCTATATATATATATATAGTGTGTATATAATATATATATTATATATATATATATATATATATAGTATACTTATATTATTCTTGTATATCCTCATTTCTGCTTTATTGGTATGTTTGGTGACATTGCCACGTGCCCTAGGTTTCGCGCTTTCTCTGTTTATTCATTCACCATTCCATACCTCCTTAACACAACATACAACTTATACACATTACTTATTTATTCCATCACCCCTCTTCTCACGAACATCTTCGTACCATCCCTTTCTCATATATCCATACGTGTACATACATCGTATGTATTGCGGTCGTAGGAAGGCGACCTAAAGGACGTTTAAGTAATGTTGGTGAACCTACGCCACTTTTTTATGCCAGCCACACGTTAAATCACATAAGATGCTAATGTAGCCCGGATGTCGGTCAGTGAATAATTGCGATCTCAGTAACGCCCTTGCATATCCTTCGAGCCGGTATTATGCAATCGTATTCTGTATATGGAAATGTCAGAAGGAATAAATTGAGAGATGAGGAAATCAACCTCGTTATGATGACTGTATTAGATACCAGAATTAATTATGCTCGTTGTGCGCTGAAACCCAAAGATGGAAAGAAACAGTGAAAATGAGTGTGTGGTGTGTAATGTGTTTGTGTTGCTGTGGAAAGAAATGAGAGGGGGATAGAAGATTTGCAATTCTGTATGATGTTGAGTTGTGGCTAGAGACTATGAGATTTGCAGAAATTTATTGCAGATATCCCATCCAATATGGTATATGCCTGCACTAAGGGAGTTGTGTGAGTAGCGTAGAAGATCTTCACGTCTTAAATTTTAAGTTATGAAAAGGTCAAATAATTGTGTGTTGCACAAATAATGATCGCATCTGTGTCAATTTTCAAGGGGTCAGTTTGTAAAAGAGTCATTTTCTGAGATAATCTGAATGATTGTTTTGGAGGGCGGAAGGAAAATTTAAATAGGGAGATTCAGTGCCAAGTTGCCTCCAAAAAATCCTCCATCAACGGTTACTTTTCTTACAGTTCACCATCACTCACGTCGAGCCCTAATCAAGGAGGGGATTTTCTCTAGGTAATATTCACCCTCTAGCGCAATTTACGCATATGAGCACGACGCAGGTTTAAAGTGAGAGAGTAAATTCAGTAGAAATACAGAAGATTGAAAAAGAGGATCTCCACAAAACAGATACGTGAGTGAAAATAAGGAATCACCACAGCAAAACTACCTGAAGAGATTTGACACATAATGTTCAACAGCATATTAGTCTGAGTCGTTGCGATGGTACTGTAAGCACCTATTTGCACGAACATCGTAAAGTGGGGTACGCGAAGTGATAATTCCCTCGACCACTTAGCCGGTTCGGGGGTATAAACGACCGTTGATCCCCCGTACGCGTTATAGATGTACTTCTTAATCACATACCATTCCCACGCAAAGAAATAGTATCAAGTAAACTGAAAAGTACCAGAAGAATCAGAAACGATAGATTTTATCCATCGACTCGACCTGTCAAAACAGCAACTGAACTGGAGGCCAGATATGAGGAGCAGATACTCCCATACATGGCGGAATAGAGCCCGATTGATATGCGGAAGGGGCAACTGAGAAAAGAGACAACGTCTCAGTCTAACAGACTTCCAGTTCTTTAGGCCGCCCTTAGCAGCAACCGTGGTAGGTGAAGTTTCCAAGACATTTTTTTGTCATGTTAAGGCCAAGGATGTAATTGTCAACAGAGAGATGACGACAGAACCGTCGGAAAAGACAGGAAAGTTAGAAGATATTTGAGAAGAGATTTGTAAAAGTTGGGTTTTAAAGAATTTGAATTTCACAAAGTTATTTGTATCCATCACTGAGAATAAAATCGGAAAGATAGGACGAGAGGCAATTCTAGAATAAAAAGTGGAGTGGAGAGATTGAAATGAGTTATAGAGTGAAGGGTCGAGTCATCGGATACGAGTGGATAGAGTTAGAGGTTGCAGATTGAGAAGATCATTAATTGGAAGCAGCAATAAAGGATGGAGATAAAGACGAACCCTGAGGGAACAACCACTATACAGAAAAGAAGAAGACACCGTTCCCCCCATCACAACAGCCGATATTGAGCGAATTAAAAGAAAGCTAGACAAAGTTAAGCAAAGAGAAGGAGGATAACCAAATGGGGAGCTTGGAGTGGCAAGTCCCGCGTTGCCTATACCCGTCAAATCTTTGGAGTATGTCAATCCCACCACACCAAGTCTCCATCGTACGTTCCTGATGAGTCGCAAAACATAAAATCGTTACGATAGGTATGTATATCGCCAGTAGGCTCTTGCAACGAGAGCCTACTGCGATCGAGGAGTTTCACAATATCTAAAGAATGAGTCTGAGAAGGATTTCAAAGAGTGCTTAGAAAGAATACAAAGAGAGCTACAGGGCGGAATAGTTAGAAGGAATCAGAGCTGCTTACCTTTTTTTCGTAAATAGTATGTTTGGACATTGAGAGCATTTTCGCTGACACTGAGGGAATGGGAAGTGCTAGTATTGAGCATATAGTAATTAAGTTGACGAGGTGCCGAATAGTATTAGCCTTTTCTATGTTGTGAGACCCTAGCACAATGATGCAGATCTAATAAGAGGAGAAGGTCAGATTTTCAGAAGTTGCTAGAGATGGAGAGAGATTTGTCAGTAGGTGACACCAAGGAGGTTAGCGCACTTTCTTGATTGAATATATCTTTGCTCGTCGGTTAAGAGAAATTATCCCATGCATCGATGTCTAGCTGAATGAAATTAGCTGAAGTGATAGGAGAACGAGAATTTTTTTCCACGACCCGATAGGGGCTACAAGTTTTCTAGCCTGGAATTGCCAGAGTAGATAAGCACGATCAACCATGGATTATGAGAAAGAAAAGATTTAGTTTAAGCCTATGATGATGTGTTTCATTAGCTCGATTGAGAAGGTATATAACCTGCTCAGCCCATCAACGATTTTACAACTCCCTCCTTATCTTTAAATCTTTATGCATCCATCATTATTATTCCTTATTGAGGTAGCCATTTTGCTTATCATCTGCAAAAACTTGGTAAACTCTTACATTTAAAGTCCCTTGTTCTAAAATATTTATATACATTTGAGAGAACAGCACTTGCCATAAGAAAATCTGTTACGGGACCACAAACAGTATATACCTCATTTCATTTGGAATATTTAACTATTATTAATATTATTATTTATTATTATTCTTTATATTATTATTATTATATTTTCATTTATTATTATTATATTATTTATGTTATTATTATTATTATTATTGAGGAGATGAAGGAATCTAAAAATTTGATCGCTATAATAATTTGGGAGGTTAGAACCCCTCTTGAGCCCTCCTGTCTACAGCTGATATTTATTTATATAACGTATATAATAATATATAATGATATTATTTTTTAAATGATATGTAATATATATATATATATACATAAGTAATTAGATAAAATTATATTTATATCTAATTATACTATGTATCCATTATTGGCTACTATAAGTATATAATACCAGACCACTGAGTATATATAATATATATAGAAGAGAAGAGAGAGAGAGGAGAAGAAGAAGAAGTGACAAATATTTAAAAATACGTTTTTTCAATTAATCCGTCCATGTGCATGCATCCGTCCATCTCGGACATCGTGGCAAAAATTTCTCATAATGCGTCTCCCATTCACTATACCCTTTTCCCCTCCCGCTTTCTTCGGGTATGTTTTCATGATTTTTTGTTTACTTTTTCAATTATGATTCTTCTGATAGATGGTGCCTTTGGTGGGTTGGACTGCAATATATTCAACCGAAAGAATATAATATTATTTGGATAGTTAATCTACCGATAATATTTAAAAGTGTTTGTGTTGCATTATACGACCATAGTTCAATGCAGGATATAATATATCCACGTTTCGTGTTTACTACATATTATGAATGTGTAACTAAATAGGTACTTACACTTCTGTATAGCGTTAAAGAGTGAACATCTAGTTCCTTTTATACAATGTTATGTCAGAGATTTTCATCCACTATAAGAGATGAGGCTATCAAGCAATTAAGATGCTGTTCTGTATAGAAGAGGTGAGCTTTTATGAAACTACATGAGTTCATTCTGAAATTTGGTGTGTCAAGATTTTTTAGAATTTCTTCGTGCATTATCACCACAGCAAGTATCTGTCTGGCAATGCATTGTTGCAAGCAATGAAAAAATTGATGCTGATACTCTCACTGATTTAGTAATTTTTTTTTCATGAATTTTTAAAGGGTCAAAACAATTATGACGTACCATTTTAGATGTGAGTTAGTTATAGACAGCTTAGTTCTACTTATATTTTTTTAAAAATTAAAGACATCAGTATAATCTGAAACAATTGTAGAATATATACAGTGTTATATATATGAATAAATATTTTATATATATTCAAAATCTATATGAATTATTATATAATTTATCTAATAGAACATTATAAAGTACCAATATGTATAATATATTATTAATTAAACAAATACGAAAAAGTTCATTTTTGTCTTCAAACAGAAGTTTTAAGTAAATAAAAAGAAAAATACAAAATTGAAAAATTCAATTTCGTAGTATTTGATCAGGAATACACAACATTTTATTTCTGGAACCACAGTAAATATTGAAACAAAGGCGTAAGCCGTTTTAAGTAAATATCAGTGACCGAAGGTGCAAAGATATAACATCTGTAAAATAAAAATTTACTTACCGATCACATGTAAAATTTGTACAAGTCAGGTCATCTTGTTTAATAGTAAATCCATCTATAACTTCACTTTGGTTTGAGTTTCCACTGGTATTTTGTGTGGTTGCACCTAACGTGCAAATTTTGGTTTTCTTTGAATACAGATGGCGATACTGCTTGTACTGGTCGCCATGAACCCAGCAGGCACGCCACCACTGTTTACACATTAGGGCATTCGACGCATCAACTTTAACAGGCGGTTTCCTTAATGGAAAGGAGGTCCTCTGCGTTTCCGGTCTCATGGTCGAACCCAACAAGGATGAAGGCTTCATTGTATTCATTATATAAGACTTATAAAAATAAATCAGGGTTGTAATTTATCTAAACCATTGTACTTTCAAAATTTAGTTCCAAATTTAGAAAAAGAAATATTAATTTTAAATCAAAATAAATATAAAAATAATACTTACAGTGGAACTTAGCATTTTTCATCCTTTTTGGTGAAAACACTTTTGGTAACGTTAGATCATATTTTTCTCAGCTACAGATTCTCTATGTTTTCTCGCGCATAAAATTCCAATTGCTACGTCCAGTGAGTTCTTCAAGCTCAAATATATTAATCGGACTCCTAGGGTGGCTACTCCTGCGCCCTGATACTAGCAAAGAAGAAATGTCCTTCATATGTTTTCTGACTGTCTCGAGTTATCTCTCATGTTTCTTTCTATATTTAGTGCAAAATACTTTCTCTCTTCAGTCCTACTGCATGACACTAACTACTGCTGCTATTCTATCGTTTAAATTCGAAACATTATGCTACTTTTGCCTTACAATTAAATTGCGCGATAAAGTACCTAATCTTTGGTATATTTTCTATGTTCCTCCTACAATGCAACTTATAATTTTTGTCAAATTATCAATTTTATATTATTTTTACGCTTTATTGAAATAATCTTAATATGTTAATTCTTTCAATTAGATTTATTGTATATCATAAATATTTTTCTTTGAATTCTACAAATTTTTTTTATCTTGCTTCTCAGTGTGTCTCCTTAGCCAACAATACTATAGCTTACTTCAACAGTTTTCGGCCTTCCTCCGACGTAATAAACTAATGCCCGCTCTCCTAATACCTCTTCTGATACTCTTTTCATCTCTAATTTCGTATTTCTCTTGATTCCTTCTCCTTCTTATTCCACTCGCTCTGTTGGCCAACTCACGTCCATCTCCGACGACAGTCAGTTCATTATATAAGGTTACTATATATTCTTATTATTATATTATATATTTATTCTTCTCTTATAATTATATTATATTATATATTATCATTTAATCTATTTATATATACTTATATTATCTATTTATCTTATTTTATATTATTAATAATAATCATATATTATATACGTATTAATAATGCCATAGTTAGCTATTTATTTATTTTTCGGGGCGCCGCCTATCCTACGTTCAATTTACTTTTTATATTTTTATTATATATTATTCTTCATATACTATCGATTCTTGTTTTATATTCTTATTTCTCTTTTATTATTCATATTTTACTTATATATATTCTAATCTTTATTCTATTTTACTATAATTACTTTTATTTAATAATATATATATATTGTTAGGTCTAAATATTCTCTCTATATATTTTATCTATCTATTCATATCTCTTTCAATATGTCTACTTTACAATTATTACCTATTATATATTTACCTATTGGTTCTATGTACATACATCATTCTCTTGACCTCAGATATGTTTTCATTAACGAGTAGTAAATCTTGCGATTTATAATTATCTTTAGTATTACTTTTTTAGGCTATGGGTTCTCTATAACAGCTTTGCTGTGAAAAAGACGATATTTAGATGTTTATCTTTTTTAAAGTAAGTAGTACGGGGGTTCAGGCAACTTTAAAACTACTATGCAAATCGCATGCAATATTGTATTGTCCGATCTTTTTACTAGTTGATAGATCTATATGATCTCACTCTTCCCTTCTCTCACATCCTCGCACCTCAAATTCTCACAGCACTCGACTCTCTCTGACTCGCTCTTCGTTCTTAAGTGGTGTGTGTACGAGGGATCTATGTATTTGTCTATACTTATTTTGTACGCGATGACCTTACATTCCTTTCTCGTGAGACTCGCCATTGCTCATATGTTTATTGGTGACTTCCCACTGCCCCCGTTTGTTTGATGTGATAATAAGTTTTCAACGTTCTTCCATGAGCTTGAACCATCTTTTATCTGAATAATACCTACAACCTCTTTGGTGTGGTGGAGGCCCTCCGCGCCGTTTTTTCCTATCGTTTTGTTCTCTTTTCTGCTGTAGGACTCTCCTTGGACATGTGGGAGGTTTGCGCTTTTTTGCATGCAGTGGTGTTCCGTAACATATCTCTAAAAATTTTGAGTATATAGGTATAACGCCTACATATTAGCTGTTTATTCGTATCGATGATTTCTAAATTTTTTTTACATGACTCTTTCATTAACTGACGTGGGCTATCATGAGAGCGCCAAGATCATATAGAGATTGAAATTGGAAAGTTCTCCTCAAGAAACTCGGCCATTGAGTCATTAACTGCTTTCGTTCGTTACTACTTGCAGTATTTAAAATGATTAATTGCAAGCAAACCTTTGTTGTGGCTAGACTGTAAAAGAGCTTGTTTTATTTTGTAGTTTATACAGTTAAATAATGAATTAAAATAGTCATTTTGAAAGATCCGCACAGGTTCAAGAGTAATTAGCTCAGTTGTAGAGCACTAGAAGAGTTTAGGAAAAGTATATAAGGCAGATTTCAAATTCATGGTTTTAATAACACTTCTCCAATGATTGTCCGGTCATAGTTATTTACCGTTTCCACATTAAATGTTCTAGTGCAGCTATGAAAGTAAGGTAAAGGAGATTTAGAAGACACCTGTTACAACATTCAGAATTCAAAATACTTAAGTGTCAATGATGCACTTTATGAGTGCAACGTAAAGACATTTAAAAAGAAACACATGTTAACAC
>JABUQX010118594.1:7500-27762 GCA_015478945.1 Trachelipus rathkii | reverse complement strand
TAATAATATTATTATTTATTAAATATTATATATATATATATTATTATATATATATATTATTATATTTTCTTTTCTTCTGCAGCTTCCTGTCCTTTTTAAAGGTTAAGGGGTTAAGGTACGTTATGCGAGGAAAAAAGGAAACAACGGAAAAAAAAAATTAGGGTAAAAGTTTGAGGGAAATAAAGGAACAAACCTCACCACCAACACCACACACACACACACACACACTTAATATATATATATATTATAACTATTATCTATATAATATATATATATATATATTTATTTATATATAGATAACTAATATATATATATGTATGATATATTATATTTTTATGGTGGCTGGGGCATAAATTAGAAAAGGGAAGTACAGGGACTAACTATTAAGCTTTCTGTATTGTCTGGTATTTCGTTTAAAGGAAGAAAGAGAATGGACTCTCTTTCTATGAAATGCTAAGACAATTCTTAGACCAAAAGGGGTCCTGCTGCGTTCGTGTAATTGGGACACATCGTCTCACTGGAAACTGGAAATTAAAAATAATCCAGGAAAGAGGTGCATAATAAAAGGGATGGTGCTATTGGGAAAAAGAACAGTAATTACTTACACAAAAATTTTAAATCGCAAGCCAGTAATGCAAAAGCGCAATGCAGGGTTTTAAAAGAAGGATGTGAACATTTAAGACTATATTAACATAAGTAAGACATGCGTAAGTATTTACATAAATTAAATAATAAATTTAATAATAAATAATTTAATAATTGATAAAAATTTTATACTTAAGGAAAATCTAACTAACTAACTAACTGATTAATTCAATAATATTTTAGATATTTAGGGGACAATTAAAATTGTTTATATTTTATTACAAAAACGCAATAATTTATAATTTAATATTAATAACTTAATAATGTTTATGACTTTAGAATTTAATATAAAATAAACTTAAATAAAACTCCACATACCTTCACCTTCCTGGTTAGTGAGGTTAGTAAGATTAGGGAACCCACCACCTTCAATTTGTAAACAAACAGCTTCTGGTTTGTTTAATGATTAAATATTTTTATTTGGAGAATTATTCAACACTGATAATTGCCAATGTTGGCAAATCCTGGTCTCTTGTATTGTTGTTAAAAAGTAACAATGATCACGGTTATAAATAATAATTAAATGTCAAATGTAGTTTGCTTTCCGGAATCCACTCTCGAGTAATTTGAAGTGTTGATATCCAACTTTGAATTGTTGATAAATGGTGTAGCTTCCACACTTGTTGAACTTAAGCTCCTATACCTGGTCCCTGTTAAAAATAACAGTGATCAGGCCAAGTTTGAAAAATCCTTTTTAATCAATATAAATAAAAATTGTGCATTTATTTCATTATTTAACAAAACTTCAATATCTAACTAACCCTTGTTAGGGGAATTAAGCTTCTTCAAATTTGGTACTGGTCTTGGAGTTAATATCAACTTCAGTATGTCCTCTTTTCTGTTATTTATATCTTGAAATTTGTTTTCGTTTCTCTTTCTTTTATGGTCAATGAATATGTACTATTCTCAATTATGTACTACGATCTTTTAGTTCTTTTAAATAATTGTATTAATCTTCTTATATATTCCAATAATGTTTCTTCTTATTTCTGTTTTTGGGTTTGGCCCAAAACAATACTCTTATTCAAATAGTTTGTCACTTTTCACTTTGAACGAACAAAAATACTCCTATGTTTATTTAAGAAAGTCACAAATTTTTATGAGTTATTTATTTTATGTTTATCTAACAAAGTGTCAACTTTTTATATTTATTCACTTTTATTCACTTGATTATAAATACTCTTTTTGAATATGAAAAAGATTTATTCAACAAAATAGATACTCTTGTGTATCAAAAATCATTTCCATCATAAATACTCTGAAAAATAAGAAAACTGTAATACCACTTTATTCCTCCCCACCCGTTGTTGAGACAACAACGTGGGATAAGGTTACTTGTTTTTCTTCAAATAAGAATTTTTCTTGTTTTCTCTCACATGTCAACAGGTGAATTTACTTAATGATACTGCTTCATTATTCTTCACACCTTTTCATTAGTGATATTAAATATCAGTAACCTGATTAGGTCTTTTATACTGAACTATGTATTTCAATTATTTGTTGTCCTTTTTCGTTCTAATATAAATGGCTGTACATTTGGTATGTCCTGACACAATCCTCTGGATCGTGTATGCGGCCTTTCATCATTATCGAAAGTAGTTGGCTCTACCTCATTTCTTTCATTTTCTACAAATCCAGTAAAATCAAACTCGCTAGGCGCATCGTCTCTCTCCTCCTCCATCTCAAGGGGAGTCTCATTTAAGGATAATCGTCTTTTAACTTCGTCTAAATTTTCTCTATGTGATAGTAGTTGGCTCTACCTCATCTCTTTCATTTTCTACAAATCCAGTAAAATCAAACTCACTAGGCTCATCGTCTCTCTCCTCCTCCATCTCAAGGGGAGTCTCATTTAAGGATAATCGTCTTTTAATTTCATCTAAATTTTCTCTATGAAGAGACTGAGCATTTCTATTTTCTCTGAGAGTGTTTAAACTCCATCTGATTACAGTTTCATTTGGTTGCCTTTCTTGTAAAGCTCTACTACTCCTCACAAGATGCCCCATTAAAAATTCTTTTAAACTTGATTCTGGTGTACTGCTAATCAAAGAAATTGCTTGTTCATTTTCTTCATTTTGTGTTGGTTCTGGCAACAGATTAGAAAGTTCAATATCCGAAAGATTTTCAATAATTTCTATTTGCTCTATTTCTTTAGGTGAGTTAGGAGGGGATGAAGAAGACACTGAAATTATAGGTAAGTTCATTTGGGTTTGCATTTCTTGCATTTTAATTTTTATTGTCTGGAAGGTTGCCACTGTTTCTTCAGTCACTTCAAAACCTTCAAACTCAAAGTCATCTGAGTCATCCAAACCAGTTATTTCTAACTGATCTTGACTAGAAGTTCCTTTCTCTTCATCAATAATTTCCTCATTTAATTCAATTTTTCTCTCTAGTCCTTGGGCTTTTTCAGCTTTTTCAAAAAGGTCATCATCAGTTAAATTCATAGCCCATTTTTGAAATAATTCATTGTTCTCTAAATAATGAGGTGGTAACAACCACTTCCGTAATTGGCGATGATGGACTTTGTACTGTTTTCCCTCAATTGATTCAAGTACATAGGTAATCATATTTTCATTAACTTTAATTACCTCATAAGGGCCATGGTAACGAGGACGGAATTTGTTAGTTACCAAATCACCCGGTAAATGTATTTTTAAACCTACTTTTTGGTGCAACTGGTAAGGTTGATAATGAGAATGTCCTGGTTGCCAAAATATATCTTCAGTTCTCCAAGATAGTCCGCTATAGGGTGTGTGTTGTTTTTGGAGAATATATTCACAAGGAGACAGACCTAATTGGGAATGTTCAGTATGGTTATATATCATAACTATTCTTGGCAACTCTGCATCCCACAAGGTGTAATCTTTGATAGTCATTCTTAAGTACTGAATTATAGTTCTATTAACTCTTTCCACAGCTCCATTTGATGAAGGAGTGTAAGGTGTTGTCAAAATGTGTCGTATATTATTAAGTTGAAGCATTTCTTCAAACTCTGGGCCGATGAATTCCCGACCATTATCTGTCAATATTTTCTTTGGTATGTTTGGGAGATATGGTAACATATTTTGTTGAAATGCATTAGTTATGGTTTTACACTTTTTATTAGGTATGGGAATTGCAGCGATCCATTTTGAGTGGTGGTCTACCATAACTAATGCATAATTATTTCCTTTCTTGGTTTTGGGTAATTGCAACAGGTCCATAGCCACCAATTCAAATGGAAAATCAGTTGTAATTTTTATGGTTGGTGGAGTATATATAATATTAGCAATTTTTGATGCCTGACACTTGTAACATGTTGTAGCAATGTCATAACATATATCATAAGCCTTGGGATGCCAAACATACCTAGTTACTAAGGCACGTAATTTGTTTTTGCCTATATGCGCGAAATTAATGTGGGCCATTATTGCCAAATTAGTAAAGGCAGTAAAAGGGACGATGTAAGTTGTTTCTTCATATTTGGTTAATTTACATAGGAGACCATCTTGGATAAAAATATATTTCTTGAAACGTAAATACGGTTTAAGATTGCCTGTTAAAGGCCTATTATTTTTAATAGCCTGGTATAACTTTTTTAATACCTGATCATTTTGTTGATAGTCTTTAATTTCTTCCGGTGTTATGGATATTTCATCCCAATGTGTATCTTCATGATCAATTATAGATATGATATATTCTAGGTGTTTTGGGCACCTCCCCACCGGTTTTAACTTGATCCCTTTGTTCAACCACCGCAGTTGGTAATGATATACTTGATTGCTCATCTAAGGATTCATTCAGCAAATCATATTCCCTGACTTCTTCTAAAACGGCTATAGGTTCATTCTGAAGATGGTTTGAATTGTCATTGCTAGTTCCCACTAATAAGTTATAGTGGAATCCTCCCAAACATAATAGAGCACAAACTTTATTGGTTTGTTGACACCCAAATTGCAAAGGCTTACTGTTCCCATAATATACTAATACTTTAGCCTTGAAAAGTGTACCAAAAGCCTCTATGGCCTGCACTATTGGCAATTGTCCTGTATGCTTCATGAGACGGAGTTGTTTCGTAATGGAAATATTACTCTTTCCCATGGGTAATTTGTATGTTGCACGGTTGTCTATCAACTCCTGCACAACCCCTTCTCTTATTTCTTGATGTTTTTCTTGTGTACCATAAAGCCATACTGAGAAACTCTGGAACAAAGAATCTCCCCCTCCTGGCATTTGAACTTCTGCATATCCAGCAGGGATCTGTTTCTGGTCCTTTATGTCTTCTTCTTTAATGTCAGGAACAGGTGATCGTGACAAGGCGTCAGCGATGACATTTTCCTTCCCAGGGATATAGATTAGTTCATAATCTATATCATTAATTTCTTCTAATGTTCGAGCAACTCTTTGGTTCACTAGTGTCATGTTGTTCAGATAGAGTAGTGGTTTATGGTCAGTATGGATTAAGACTTTGATTCCATACAAAAATGGCTTAAGAGATTTTACAGCCCAGCGAATAGCGGCTACTTCACGTTCCGTAGTACTGTATCTCTGCTCTGCCTTAGAGAACGTTGTTGAAATATAAGCAATGGGACGATGTTCCCCATTTTGTTCTTGAGCTAAACACGCCCCAGCACCAATATTGGATGCATCTACATACAACAGTAAAGGTGAAGCATCTTCAGAGCGATCAGGGTAAGATAATACACGAGGATCTGCCAAAGCTTTCTTTAGGTCTTCAAAAGCTTTTTGGCATTGGGTAGTCCATTTTACGTTCTTTAGACTAAGTAGTTCAAATAATGGTTTTGCCATTTCTGAGCACCTGGGAATGTGGCGACGGTAAAAATTTACCATCCCAAGGAATTGCCTCACTTTCCTTATCGTTGTTGGAGCTGGAAAATCCATGATTCCCTGAAGGTTTTTATCCAAGGGAATCATACCTTCTTCAGAAACTAAATGTCCCAGATATTTCACTTGTTTGCGGAGTAGATCGGTCTTAGCGGGTTTTATTTTAAACCCTGTTTCTTGGAAAGCCTGTAAAACCCTATCTAAATTTTCAAGGTGTTTACTAAATGAGTCACTGATGATGAGGACATCATCCAAATATACCATGACACTAGTCCATGGTATTTTGGCTAGAGCCATCCTCATGCCCCGCTGGAATGTAGCGGGTCCATTTTTGACTCCAAATGGCATTCTTAGGAATTCCCAGTGAGATAGAGGAGTGGTGAAAGCGGTTTTTTCCACACTGTCTTCGTCCATCTCTACCTGGTAATAACCCTTTACCAGGTCTATGGTCGAGAAATATTTCATGCCTTGTAGACTAAAAAGCATGTCTATTAAATTAGGAATGGGGAAACTGTCTCCTCTGGTGATTTTATTTAATGCACGGTAATCAATGCATAATCGTATAGTGCCATCAGGTTTGCGGATTGGCACCACTGGAGCGGAATACGGTGACTTACTTCGTTGAATAATTCCGTCCTTCTCCAGCTGTTGACAACATTCTTCTACCTCTCTCAAAACTGGTCCTTGCAGTCTTCTTACGGGCACTTGGACTGGATCTTCTGTAGTTGTCTCTATCCTATGTTTGAGGATGGATGTACAACCTACATCAGAATCCCCTAAGCTGAGTACTGTGGGATATTTAGAAAGGAGGGTTAATAACTGATTTCTTTCTATGGGTGATATGTCTGCCTCCTCTAGACGAAATGCGTTTGTTAAGTTTTCTGGGGTCCATGATTCATAATCATTTTTCTTTTCTTGATTAAGTTCCACCAAGTTTATGGCTGGACACTCTTTGCCTATTATTTCTAACTGGCCGATCTTCTGGCCCCTTTTTAATTTCTGTATTTTATCAGTAGTATTTTGAACCATTATGATGGTTTTATTTTGTTCTAGAGATAATACTCCTGGTCCCACTATTACTTTTGGGTTGTTTTCCAGTAGGATCAGGTCTTCGTCGGATATGTTGAGGAGATTAATACTAATCTCTAAAGCTGAAAAACTTTTGGGTGGTATGGTAGTGGTTTCTGCTACTCTACAATGATATTCTTTTTCACTGGTGTGTCGGACATCCGTAGAAACTGGTGTCACCATATTTTCTCGTCGTAGGACCAATTCACCATTATGTGGGTCAGGATGTTCTTCCCGCAATATGTCATACCCAATAACTAGCTCATATTCAGTGATTCCATCAGGAATTATTACAAAGGTACTTGCTTTGGTGTAATAAGTAGGTGAAAATTCCAATGAAAGGGTAACTGCTCCCATTACAGGGAAAAGTACTTGTCCTATTCCGGACACTCGTTTGAATGGTGTCTCATGTAATGGGTATTTTCTGTGATCCAATTTTTCAAACAAACTAGCAGATATTAAACTTATACTAGCTCCTGTATCCACAAAAGCTCTCACATTAATTATTTCGGGTTGCCCCCTGATGTTTACATTAAGTAATAACGTTTCTATTGTTGTGGAGGTAATATGTATACCTATTATTTCACTTTGGTCAATATTTTCATCCTGTTCATTTTCTTTAGCATTAGGAATGTTCTCTAGTTGATTTTCTTCCATCATGATTTGTTGGTCAGTTTCTTTACTAAATTGATCAGTATTTGTTATTGGAGTCCTTTCTTCCTGAGACCGCTCAGGATATGCTTGACCCTCTATATTCTCTATTGCACAAGGGATTACAAGTTCTAAATCCGAATTTTTTTCTTCTGACTCTGATGTGCGGTCTTCCACATCAGAGTGACCTAGTTTCCCTTCTTGGCTGTTGTACAATCCTGCCCCAAATGTTCTCCTCCACAAAAGGGACAACATAGTCGCACATTACCTCTAGTAGGGCAGTCCTGAACTACATGTCCTTCTTCCTGGCATCTCAAACATTTATTCTTTGCAATGTAGCAGTTATCGAACGTGTGCCCTCTCTTTCCGCAATGCTGGCAGAAAGGCCTAGCGCGACATTCCCTCACTGTGTGTCCTGGTTTCTTGCAAAACTGACAGTACTGCTCAGGATTATTCTTTCTTGAGGGATTATCTGACCACTTTCTAGTGGGGGTCCATTCTTTTGATCTTTGTGGCCACTCAGGTTGTCTCGGTGCATTATTCCTATTAGGTTGTTTTGGTATTGCCCCCTGATTAGTTCTTCTCTCTGCTGGTATGTTCGGGGATGCCACCCTATAAGTTGATTGTTTTTGGCAACAACAATTATTTTGTTGAGAAGCGGCTACCATATTAATAGGTGTATTGTTTGTAAGATCAATAACTTCAGGTTCCTTTTTTCGGCTGTTATTTGTTAACAGATGTGTTTCCACCATAGTCACTTAAGCGCTCCCAAGGGACCTGAACACCCATTGTGGACTCTACTGTATCCAATGTAGCCTCTACTTGAACTTTTATATTATGCGGAATACTCCCCAAGAAACGTTTTCTAACCAGTTTCATTCCTCGAATATCAGATCCAGGGAAAGCTTTCTGAGCCAAACCCTCTAATCTCAAGGCATATACTGCTGCCGACTCATCTTCTTCAAGAGTGGCTTCCATGAATTTTTCTAGTTCAGTTTTCTGCTCTCGGACTATCTCATCTTTATACCATTGAAGGAGTTTGATTTTTACATCTTCGTAACTGAAAGTATTAGTTGCTATTGTTTTATATACATTTAAGATGGGTCCTTCCAAATGGGATCCCAATAACGGCAACTGCCCCTCTATTGATCCAGGGTACATTTTTTCACAATAATTTTCAAATCTGTCAAGAAATTGGACTAGCGTTTCTCCACTGCCTTTCCTGTATTTTCCCGGTGGCATGACCTTAATAGGTCGATTCACTGTTAATGCGTCCACCATGGATTTCATAAGTTTCATCATTTCTGCATTTTGCTTTAATACTTGTTGTACTGTTTCATTACTTATATCATTGCTGCTTGACTCATTTCCTGATGGATTATCTGCTCCTGTCACCTCTTCTGTCTTTTCTTTGTTGTCTTCAGACATTTTTATTGTATTAATTTGAACTGGTTATATTTAACCAATAAGGGAAAGAACAAGGGAAGGGAGAAAAGCGGAACAATGATAGGAATAAGTGTATAGAAGGATGTATATTTGAGGCTTGCGACAAGTGTTTTTGATTTAAAGGGTATGTTCACTGAAACAGTGAACGAAGAATGGCCAAAAGAGACGCAGCGAACTACGCTCTGCTACCATTTATATAATGGTGCTGGCAATAAAATAAGAAAAGGGAAATAAGAAGGGACTAACCTATCTAAGCTTTTCTTATTGTCTTGGTATTCGTTTAAGGAAGGAAGAAATGACCTCTCTTCTATTGAAATGGCAAGACAATTGCTTCAGACCAAAAGGGTCCTGCTGCGTGTAGAATTGGACACACTCGTCCACTGAAACTGGAATTAAAAATAATCCAGGAAAGAATGGTGCACAATTAAAAGGGATGGTGCTATTGGGAAAAAGAACAGTAATTACTTACACAAAAATTTTAAATCGCAAGCCAGTAATGCAAAAGCGCAATGCAGGGTTTTAAAAAGGACGTAAACATTTAAGACTATATTAACAGAAGTATAGAATGCGTTCATTATGTGCATAAAGTTAATAATAATAAAAAATTTAAATATTGAAAAAAAAATTTATACTTAAGAATAAAACTAACTAACTAACTAAAACAATTCAATAATATTTTAGATATTTAAGTGACAATAAAATTGTCTATATTTATACTAAATGCAATGATTTAAATTTAAGTGATTAATAACTTTAATAGATTAAATTATAACTTTAGAATTTAAAAAACTTGAATAAAACTTCACATACCTTCACCTTCCTTGTTAATGAAGTTAGTAAGATTAGCAAACCCACCACCTGCAATTTGTAAACAAACAGCTTCTGGTTTGTTTAATGATTAAATATTTTTATTTGGAGAATTATTCAACACTGATAATTGCCAATGTTGGCAAATCCTGGTCTCTTGTATTGTTGTTAAAAAGTAACAATGATCACGGTTATAAATAATAATTAAATGTCAAATGTAGTTTGCTTTCCGGAATCCGCTCTGGATTAATTTGAAGTGTTGATATCCGACTTTGAATTGTTGATAAATGGTGTAACTTCCACACTTGTTGAACTTAAGCTTCTAAACCTGGTCCCTGTTAAAAATAACAGTGATCAGGCAAAGTTTGAAAAATCCTTTTTAATCAATATAAATAAAAATTGTGCATTTATTTCATTATTTAAAAAAACTTCAATATCTAACTAACCCTTGTTAGGGGAATTAAGCTTCTTCAAATTTGGTACTGGTCTTGGAGTTAATATCAACTTCAGTATGTCCTCTTTTCTGTTATTTATAATATCTTGAAATTTGTTATCGTTTCTCTTTCTTTTATGGTCAATGAATATGTACTATTCTTCTCAATTATATACTATGATCTTTTAGTTCTTTTAAATAATTGTATTAATCTTCTTATATATTCCAATAATGTTTCTTCTTATTTCTGTTTTTGGGTTTGGCCCCAAAACAATACTCTTATTCAAATAGTTTGTCACTTTTCACTTTGAACGAACAAAAAAATACTCCTATATCACTTGATTATAAATACTCTTTTTGAATATGAAAAAGATTTATTAAACAAAATAGATACTCTTGTGTATCAAAAATCATTTCCATCATAAATACTCTGAAAAATAAGAAAACTGTAATTACCACTTAATAATATATTATAAATAATAATATATAATATAATATATATATATATATATATTATATATATATATATATATATATAATTATATAATATATAGCTATATATATATATCAGGAGGTGGCCTTCCGCAATTTAAGTCCGCAGTTCCGCAATTGCGGAATACCAAAATAAATTGCGGAATTGCGAAATTGAAAAATATTGCGGAATTGCAGTTAGCGGAATGCCTATATCATTCCGCAATGTTAATTTCGCATCAGTGAGAGAATACCAAAAAAAAATGTGGAATTTCAGTGGAATGCCAAAAAATTTAGAGTCCACAAATTTTTACAATGCCATCTTTACCTCTGCAGCAATCACCGAAAAATCGGTATTTTTTGCATTCGGTATTTTAAAGTTTTGTAAATAAGTAATAATTAACAAAAAAACGAAAGTAAATGCATCAATAAAACCTAAATCCAATTTATTCTTTTTCTTTTATACAAATTTCTTAGCTTAGTTTATATATAAATATAATTATGAAACGTGTCCCCAACCCAAAATTTCAGATAAAATGTATTGTACAGAAAACATAAATGATGAATAAAATAATATACATTGGTACCCAACTTCAAAAGTGTAAACCAAGTATATATAATGATATAGATTATATATATAATATATATATAATAGTATTATATATATATATATATATATATTATATATATATATATATATATATAATATACTTATTATATATATATATTTATATATATATATATAAAATTTTTCAAATTATTTTTAATATTTCCCCCAACGAGAAAGAACCTACTAGAAGTAATTATCCGGTTATCCGGCCGGATAACAATGATATCCGCCGGATACCGGATAGTCAAAACTTGGCCAGATAGCCGATAGTTGCCGGATATCCGGCCCATCCCTAATATATATAATATATATATATATATATATATATAAAATATATAAATATATATATATATATATATATATTATATATATATATATAATATATATTAGGATGGGCCGGAAGTGAATTAGCCGATAGCCGCATCCGGATATCCGCTGGAAGTTGAAACCGAACCGGATACCGGTCGGATATCCGGCAAGGTCTGTATATATAATACTGGTATATGGTATAAAGTTATAGCAAAGACTCTACATTTTCTGAAAAATTCTGTCCAAAATCAAATACATCCCATATGTATATATAGGTCTATATACTATTATATTACGTATATTATATTATATATCATATATATTTATTATTATTATATATATATATTATAATAATATTGTAAGCATTTTATATTGATTTTTGACTTAGAATTTTTTCAGAAAAATATGTGATCCTGTGCTTATACCTCCTCCGATATATAAATATATATAATATATATATTATAATAAATTAATATATTTTTATTAAAAATTAATATAATAATTAATTAATAGATATAATAAATTATAATATATAATATATATTATATATATACAGGATGTCTCACGAGTTATGTTGACACGATGTATCACCGTGCGATGTTAAGTATGAAATGTGTCAGGAGATAATGCGATTATTTAATTCATAAGGAAAATGCGATATGTTACCGTTGGTGTCCGCTCGCGCATACGAAAACCGCGCACAAACATGCGAATGTCGTATGGATGATATATTTTTTTATGGCTTCTGTAAATGCACATAAAAAATGAGGGGGGCTCTTCCTCTCGACATTTTTTTACAGTTCTTCGTTTCCACGCAATGTACCCATAACGCTTCAATGTTACCAACAATAGTTTTAAACTTGCAGTGAAAAAGTTGAATGAAAATGGTAATCAAGACAGCTCATAATATCGAAACATGTAATGTAATAATTTTAATTAGTATCATAACACATTTACACCTATGAATCTTATCCCCAGCATGCAAGAAGGGAGAAGAACGACAAGTCGTTGCAACTTGTACAAACAGTATTACAAATGTTGTTCGAAGACGCCTCCATCCACGCTAAACATGCCTCAGCCCTCTGGCGCCAGTTCATTGCATCCAATAACTGACGCCCGAGTTGATTCCCTTACATCATATTTATCGACGGCGGAAGAATCAATCGGCGAGGTTACTGGTCAGTAAACCTATCGTACGACTGTATGTTTGAATACCCCCACAGAAGTAGTCCAGTAGTGTAAAGAATACGGTAGAAACGCAACAGGCCATGAAATGACCAAGCTTCTGATCCATCATCCCGAAGGTCTGTCAGAGATAGTCGTCACTATAGCCTGCATTATGTGCTGGCACCCATCATGTAGTAATATATATTGTGTTCTTAAAGGTATATCACTCAGAGAAAAGCAGTGTCAACAAGCGTTAACGCTTCCTGTCAAAATTTCCCCGTAAACTAAGGCCGATAATCTACATATTGAGTATACCCAACCAAACGTTGAACTGAGTATGACCTCGTGTGCTAGTGAATGTTAACGGGGGTTTTTTCCGCCCATGTCTGAAGTTCCACCTGTAATACATACCGTTATTGGTAAAGCGAGATCATCGGTCCATTAGATATTTTCCAATAAGTCCAGTACATCCATTATAAGGCAATCAATGACAGCTAGTAATTCCAGCGCCCCTCTTTGGTCTCCACGATGCAAAACCATGTACAATGTATGGCCTATAGGATACATGTTGTATGCAAACACGAACCGTCGCATGTTTCCTTCGATATTCCAAGACCGAACTAGGGCCTTGCCTAATGAGGCGTTGGATTCATGCGTTTTGGTATTAGCAGAACGTCCAGCTTCGACGTCGAATGTACGGAACACGACCCCCCCTCCCGTATGTGATGAGGGGAATGTCAACCCTGTACCTTGAAACCGTCTGAAACTCTATGAATGCCATGTGCCGGCGGTCGCGATGTGGATTAACGTTCCATATTCTCCAGCAGCTCTGCGACATTCCTTGTTGCGTTAATTGTACACCTCCAACATGCACCTTTTGTTCCTGCGACTTATACTGGTCACGTGGCTGTTCCAAATGTTGGCCCTGACTAAACAAACCACTCACTACACTTTATTACGTAGGTTATGACATAAACTCCATATGATACTGTAGTGTTTGTACACATTCATCATGGGCCGTATTATTAGCAACATAGTACAATCAACTGTATTAATCTAAAAGGGGATGCATATAGTATTGTTAATTAATTTCCTTTGTTAGCTGATCGATATTTTTAATACTATTGGATATACCTATTGTTTCTAATTATTTCATATTTACACGTTTCGGCTTTTGTAGGCACATGATGTCTACGGAAGACGTCTAGTTGTTTATGGGTAAATTGCGTGGATACGAAAACCGTATCAAATAACTGTGAGAGAAGAGCCACCTCATTTTTTATGGGCATTTCACAGAAGCCATAAAAATATATCATCCCATTCGACATTCGCATGTTTCGTGCGCGGTTTTCGTATTGCTCGTGAGGCAGACAACAAAGTAACAGTATCCATACCTCCCTTAATGAATAATATTCAACTATATATTGCTTACCACATTTTCATACTTTAAACATCCCGTACGTGAATACACGCTTAACATAACTCTGAGACACCCGTGTATATATATATATATATATATATATATATATATAATATAATATATAATATATATATTTATTAATATATAATAATATCATCGCGTGGCGTTCCGCATTTTAAGTACTCAATTCCGCAATTGCGAATACCAAAATAAATGCGAATTGCTTATTCGATAATTTGAAAAATGTCGGAATTTGCAGTTAGCGAATCCTCTATCATCCGCAATTAAGGACTACCAAAAAAAAAATTGGAATTCATTGGAATCAAAAATTATTCCACAAAATTGCCCATGCTTGTACCTCTGAACAACACCGAAAAATCGGAATTATTTGAGAATTATTTTATTAAAGTTTTGTAAATAAGTAATAATTAACAAAAACTTGGCTTAAATGCATGAATAAAAATTTGAAATCAACAATTTATTCTTTTTCTATTCTATACAAATTAACGGAGGAAGTTATCAATCAATCAATCAAAAAATTTTATCTCTTCTAAAAATATTACATGGTTGTATTTACAAATTATATTAATACAAAGTAATAAATAGATGAGAAAAGGGCTACTAGGGGACGTTTTCGTCCATTGAGCCAAAATAATTATAATAATTAATAAATTAATAATATAGTAATAATAATAACAAAAAATAACAAAATAACAATAAATAATAATAAAAATGATAATAGTATGCATGAAAATAAAATATTTATAATTATAAAATAATTATATAATGATAAATATGTAATAATAATAATAATAATAATAATATATAATAATAATAATAATAAAATAATAAAAAATAATATAAGAATAATAGTAAAAAGGAATAATAATATAATAATAATAATAATAATAATAATAATAATAATAATAATAAAAAACAATAATAATAGAAATAATAATAAAATAATTAAAAATTAATAAATTTTTAATTTAAAAAATTTATTTTAATTTAAAATAAATTTAATAAATAATAATAATAATAATAATAATTCAAAAATAATAATTATAATCATTAAATTTAATAATATTAAGAATAATATAAAATAATAATAATAAGAAATAAAAATGTATTAAAATAATAACACAAACAATAATAATAATAAAATAATAGTAATTAATAGTAATAATGATGAAAAAAAAATAATACTGATAATAATAATAATTTATAAACCTTATTAAAAATAATAAATTAACTAATAATATAATAATAACAATAGAATAATAATAATAATAATACATAATATATAATAAAAAATAATTAATAATAATAAAATATAATAATTAATAATAATATTATAATAATAATATAATAATAATAATAAATAATAATAATAATAATAATAATAATAATAATAATAATAATAATAATAATAATAATAATAATAATAATAATAATAATAATAATAATAATAATAATAAATAATAGTAATAATAATATTAATAATAATAATAATAATAATAATAATAATAATAATAATAATAATAATAACTTGAATGTCGCGATTTTTTCATCGAACTGGATGTATTTATGACATTAACTGGATGTTTTTATAACCAGGTTACAATTGTAGCATTTGTAGAGTTTTCGTCGCTAGAATAGCGTGACGTAACTGCAGAGATGCTTGCTCATTGGCTGAAACAATCTTGGGGGTGTGGCTTAAAAAATCTTCGGGGCAATTTTCGTTATATAATCTAATAGGCCATACTAAATATTTGTTTAGTTAAGTGTTTGCGAGTAAATTGTTATTAGTTTGCTTTTAATTAGTTTATTAAATGATAATATAACTTATAATTAGGCAGAAAATTAATTGTTCAGTTAAAATTTCAAATTTTAAGTGGCCTATTTTTGGTGATGTTTCAAGATGCCAACTTTATTTGTTCTTGTTTTCGCAATATTTATAATAATTAAATTTATATTTATAATGTTAAGTTGGTTGCCCTGTTTATGCGTTGAACCCAGTTTGTTGTGTTATTGTGGGCCTATTATTAAGTTTTCCTATTATAACCGTACTGGCCAGTTTTGTTACTTTACGATATTAAATCAGTGAATTTATTGGTGATAATTAAAGGTTATGAGCATGGCACTCTTAACCGCTAGGCAAATGCCAATGCGACCTAGATATCAGTGTTTGGCTGGTGGGAGGATCCTAGTTAATTAGACATACTAGTCCTCATCACCTCGCAATCCGGAATCAGCAGAATTGTATTCTTTGGAGGACATTTGCTATAGTTTCTGAAGTGGCCCAGGCTAGGGAGACCTTTGAGCCCCAGAACCTCAAAATCATCAATAATAATTAAATGCCAAATGTAGTTTGCTTTCCGGAATCCGCTGCCCTAGTTGAAGAACGCTGCAGAAACAAAAACAAATATATATAATAAATATATATATATATATATATATATAATATATATAACTATATATATATAAAAATATAATATAATAATATACTATACATATAATATATATATTATGTAATTGTTACCCAGATGTGCACCCTCCGGATTTATGAAAATCACAGATAACTTTAAAAAAATAATATAATAAAGAATGGGGAAAACGAAAATTGTCGCTCTCGTTTAGGAAAAAAATTACAGCCTCTCAAATTTGTTGTAAAAAAGCCCATAGGATTTGTTATTAAAAAAAAAAAAAAAATTTTTTTTTTTAAATCACAGGATTATACTCTAAAAAAATAATATGAAGAATAATGAAAATGAAATCGTCGCTCTCCTTAGGAAAAAAATTTACAGCTTTGAAAGTTAAAAATTTTCCCAAGACTTCTTTATAATAAAATTAGTGCCCTCTGTGCTCGTTTAGCCAACCTAGGTCAGGTTATATAAGATTTGTTAATTCTACATAGATTTCTCTGTGTATACCTAACAAAACCCTATATAACCTGACTAGAGGGCCGAAATAGAACCTAACCGGATCAATCAATATGAAAGGCTATGGATTTTTTAAACAACTTTGAAAGGCTGTAACTTTTTTTCCTAAAGAGCACCCATTTTTCGCATTTCACTTATTCTTCATTATTATTTTTAGAATATCCTGAGATTTCATAAAAACGGGGTGACACCCTCGGTAACAATTACAATATATATATATATATATATATATATAATACTATATATATATAATATAATAATATATATATATATATATATAATATATATATATATATATCGCCTTTTGATGCTGCCTGCCATAGAAGATATATATATATATTATATTATATATATATATATAATTAATATATATATATATAATAAAATAAATATATATATAAATATATATATATATATTTGGTAATTGTTACCGAGGGGCTTCACCCCCGATTTTTTATAAAAATCACAGAATACTCTAAAAAAATAATAATCAAAGAAAATGAAACAAAAATCATCGCTCTTCTTAGGAAAAAAAGTTACAACCTCTCAAAGTTGTAAAAACCCCCATAGATTTTATTAAAAAAAAAAAACAAAAAAGTTTTAAAAATCACAGATATACTCTAAAAAAATAATAATGAATATTGAAAGCGAAAATCGGCATTCTCTTTAGGAAAAAAAGTACAGCCTCTGAAGGTTAAAAATTTTCCCATACTTTCTTATAATAAAAATTAGTGGGGCCGCTGCTCGTTTTAGCCATCCTAGTTCAGGTTATAAAAGATTTGTTAATTCTACATTAGATTTCTCTGTGTATACCTAACAAAACTTATCATAACACGACTTTAGAGGGCCGGAAATGAGACCTAACCTGATCGATCAATATTGAAAAAGTCTATGGATTTTGATAACTTTAGTGGCTGAACTTTTTCCTAAAGAGAGCGACAATTTTCGTTTTCACTATTCTTCATTATTATTTTAGAGTATACTGATTTCATAAAAAAATCAGGGTACAACCCCTGTAACAATTACCATATATAATATATATATAATATATATATATATATATATATATATATATATATATTATATATATATATATATTTATATATATCAGCACTCCCCGAAAGTCACATGCATGTAACTTAAAACTATAATAGCTATAGGTAAATAAATAACATTTTTTATTTAAGCAAGCAATTTCATCAATATAAAACTTAAAAAAATTATTTATTCAATAATTTATAATAAACACTTATAATATTAGATAATCTTAGTCTGCAAGCGTATCTCTCATCAACCTTCCATTCCTGCAGTAATACGAGAAACCCTTCAAAATATTTTTGTTTTTATCTCATGGGAGAAAATATTTTTCTTTTTATTCGCTTACTTAGGTTCAAGCCGTCTAGCCGGAAAACCCGACTCTGTCCATTTGGAGTTACCTGTGGGTATCCTTTAGTTATAAAAAAAAAAAATCAACATTTCACCTGAGTCCTCCCTCGAGTACAGCTTCTTCGTATTCTCAAAAAAACGTAATTTTTCCATAACATTTTAAATTTTTAAAAAGCAGTGATTTTTTATTTTTTTTATTTCATGGGTAAAAAATGTCCCTGATTAATAAAATTAATGTTATTTCGTGTAGCTGTTATATTTTTTAGTTACATGTATTCTTTGATTGCTACCAATATAATATATATATATCTATATATATATATATATATATAATATAATATATATATATAGTAATATATATATATATATATATATATAGTATTATATATATTTTATGTGCATTACAGAAGCTAATAAAAAATATCAATATATATATTATTATATTATACTATATATATAATATATATATATATATATAATATATATATATATATATATATAATAAAATATATAATATATATAATAATAATTATATATATATATATAATATATATATATTATTATATTATATATAATATATATATGATATATATATAATATATATTTTATTTTATTCACAGAAACCATAAAAAATATATCACCCCATTCGACATTCGCATGTTTGTGCGCGTTTTCGCATTGCATCGTGCCAGACACCAGTAAAATATCCCATCCTGCTTAATGATTAAATAATCAAACTATATTCTTACTTATTTCATACTTAAACATCCGTCGTGAACACCGCTAACAGAAACTCGTATGAGACACCTTATATATATATATATATATATATATATATAATATATATAATATATATTATTATATATATATATATATATTAAATATATAAATATATATATATTATAATATAATATATAATAATATATATATATATAATACCTGGTAAGGTATAGCACAGGACTCCACATATTTCTGAAAAAATTAAAAAGTCCAAAATCAATATTTTAGCGTCGGGCGTGGTGACCGGGCCCACCTCTTTTAAAGGGGTTTCGGTCCACTCTAAATAAAATTAAAAAAAAATAATAAATAAAATAATTTTTTTGTCATTAATAGCCATGCATAGTACTACAAGTTTTATTTAGATCGTCTTTAATTCTAGAAAGTTTTTTATATTTTTAAAAATATAATTAAATTATTTAAAAAAAAGCCCTTCAATAGAATTTCACTTTTGGAAAAGTGAGTTTTTTAACTTTATAAATGAAAAATTTGATGATGTAATTAGTTTTCAGTTATACACTTCGAGTATCGTAGCTTTAACTGGCAAAAGTAAATTTGCTTCCAAATTAGTATTAGTGCAAATCCACGGGCCTAACTTGCGATTCACCCACCGTAAAAATTGATGGGTGAATCGGACCACCATTGTTTTCGTATTTTACATATTAACATTTTTTATTAGTATAATTAATTTAAATATAATAAATATACTTATATTAATAAAAATAAAATAAAAATTAAATTATATAAAAAATACAATTCCAAAAAAAGTGTCAAATTTTGAGCAGATATTTTCTAACACCTTATTTTATATTTATTTATCATTATTGACATTTTATTACTTATTACTATTTTTAAATCATTATTATTAAGTAAAAATTAAAATATAAAATTGAATTTAACGAAAGAGGAATTTAAACCAGATCGTCCGATTCACCCCCAATGGTGTCCGACTCACCCCCAAAGGTGGGTACTATTCTTTATTTAAACTTTAATAAAACTATATTATTAGAATTACATTATATTTTTTGTCGCTCCTACTATATAGCCTTGATTTTCAAAAAAAAAAAAATTCTTAAAAAGTGCTTAAGGAATTCGGGAGACGAGTTATACCTTAAAGTGTCAAGTCACCCTGCGCCCGACGCTATATATTAATATTAATTAAATATATATAATATATATATATAATAAATATATATATAATATATATAATAATATATATATATATATATATATATAATATATATATTATATATAATAAAAATAATAATAAATAAATATTATAATATATAATAATACATAATATAATAGT
>JABUQX010118594.1:2500-5000 GCA_015478945.1 Trachelipus rathkii | reverse complement strand
ATAATCGTATCCTGGTTTATATATATATTATACTATATTATATATAATATATTAGGGGATGTACCGGATAGTATCGGTATCAGAGAGTATCGCCATTCTTTTCTGGGTATCGTATTGGTTAATATGCAAACTTCTTACTGTTGGGTGAAGAAGAATATAGAAACGTTAAATTCAATAAAAATCTAGTTTCGATATATAAAAGTTCTAATAAGAATCCTAAGCTGCTAAATCCCCCAAGAATGCATCTCAGGAACCACTTCATAAGAAGCTTTAATAGCATAACCGATGAGATTGCTCGTTGACAGAAAAAAAAAAGATTCACAGATATGGAAGCTTCCTATCACCAACCCTTCAACAAAGCACTTGTATGTGACGGATGTGCTTTTAAGCAAATAAAACTACTGAAGATAAAGAGGATTTAGTTATTAGACTTTAAAAGTTCATGGCCGAAATTGCGATTGACATCTCATTCACCTTAAAAGGAATCACACAAGAACCTCATTCGAAAAAACTAAGACTAAAGGACAATGATAAATTCAATTTGCAATCTGGAAAGAGAGATGAGCTCTACAAAAAAACATGAATCTCCACAGAAGAGAACCTTCATGTGGTGGCATGAAAATCGGCTAAGGTCCATATTATAGCAGCTTGCATATGTTGCAAGCAAATATTATCATCCCTCCCTCATCACGAACTATCTTATTTTTATGTAATGAATGTAAACACCCCAAAAAGAACAGGCCGCCAAAATACTATGAAAGTTTAATGTTTTTGCATCACAATTAGAAAATTTTTGAATTGAGTATTGAATGATATCTATCTTTATCTAAAAGAAGTATAATATTTCATTTTTGAATAATAGCGTTTTTTATTTTGTCTTTATTGATTAATTGAGGTCTCTTTTTTCCATATTCTAAGTCTTTACTTTAGAGTTAAAGAATTTCTCGAAAAGAATGAGTGTTAGAAAACTTAAAACTTATAAGCCGAAGTTTGTATAATTACGTCCAATGAAAATGAATATTTTTTGAATAACATAAACATAAAAAGTTATAATAGCGATGCCATTATGAGTTCCTTAACGAGCGGTTTAATTGACGAGAATATCTTCTTGAGCCCCAAACCCAAAAATAAAAGGCAGAATGCATCTAGTTCCATAGACATACACAAAGTTCTATCTTAATTACTGTATTATATATAATTAAAGAATCAGATATAGTATCGCACCTAAAAAAAATAGATATCAGTATCTGCCTCTTTTCTGGTATCGGTACATCCCATATATAGTGCTGTTACCTAAAAAAGTCCCACCCATTTTTGTTATGCAAAAAAGGCCCACCCTGTATCTCCGTATATATGATGTGTAGAGTGAAAAAAATTGGTGGACCTATTAACCCCATCGAGTCATGCATATTAAAGTAAACTGGTTCAAAATTCATTTTTTTTAATTTGGAAATTTTTTTGAAATTTTCAAAATTTCACCGACTTTTGGACGATTGTGATGACCATTTTTACTTTGCCAGCAATACGCATTCAAAACTCTATAAATGTTATATAAATTAAAATTAAATGTTACTTCCTATCCAAAAGGTAACCCAACACCAAATTTCAAGAAATTTGGTGCAGCCGATCAACACACAGGTACCATCAAAAAAGACTATACAAAAAGGCCCATTTGTATGACAAAAAAAGGCCCACTTTTTTTTTAATAAAATTGCCTGATATTTTATAACACCAACAATCATTGTACTATTGTTTATTTTTGATTAACTTAGATTATTGTCTAAAAAATCCAAATATAATTTTTATGTAAAAGGGCCACTTTCAGAAATGTATCTTAAAAAGGCCCATCTTTATTTAACCCTATAATATATATATATATATGATATATATATATATATATATATATAATATATATATATATATATATAAGATAAATATATATATATAATACCATATATATATATATATATATATATATATATATATATAATTATATAGTATATATATAATATATAAGTTATATATATAATATATATATATTAATATAATAATATAATTTTATTATATATACAGTATATATAAGGAAATGGTTCATGTTTTTATGAGGACCAGCTACCCAGTAACACCCACATCCCATCTCAACAACAACAACAACACCCTCACCAATGAATCTTCCAGATATTTCATTCAAAAGCAATTAAGCAAGCACACGAGGTCTCCAGCTCTACGCCGGAAACGATAAGATGCAGACAACTCTCATCCACCCAGAATGCTAAAATGAATCTTAATCCTGGTAACCATGAAACCCCATTCCTTCAACTCTGAGTGTGAAAAAGAAAGGTTTCAGTCTATGAGAAGCTGAATTAACATCACAGCATGTAGCAGTCATGATGATTGATGAGTCTGAGAGGATTGCACGAAATTCTCACAGAGGAAATTAAAAAATTTGTTAAATAACACATTGACAGCTGCAGGAGAAAACTCTTTGCTGTCAATTATC
>JABUQX010118593.1:0-10000 GCA_015478945.1 Trachelipus rathkii | reverse complement strand
GAACAGTACTACCAAACAAGGGCGAATAAGGCCCTTATATAAACTGGAGTAAGCTGATGCAGGAAGAAAAAAATTCCTCAACCAGAACTGAACCTCCCATTTTCTTGAGGCCACCTTAGGCAAACCGTTGTTGATATTGAGGTTTCCAAGATAATTTTTTTTGTTTATGGTTCAGACCAAGAATGTTTATGTGTCTACAGGAGTGTGAGACGTAAGAACCCGTCCGAAAAATTAGGGAAAGTTAGGAGGTGGTTTGAGAGAGATTGTAAAAGTAGTGAGTTTTCCAAAGGAGTTGAATTTCACCCAAGGTTGTGGCGATCCACTGGGAAATCCCATTCCAGGTCCGCAAGAATGAGAATCCAGAAAGCTGAAGACCGAGAGGCAACTCTAGATGCCAAAAGAGGGAGCAGATTTTGAAATGAGTGGAGAATGGAGAGTTGGAGTCATCGGCATAGAGTGAACAGATTTAGAAAAGTACAGGCTGAGGAGATCGTTGATTTAAAAGTTAAGGAATAAAAAATAGAACATTGAGCAACACCACATTAACAGGGAAAGAGGAAACCCCAAAGGAGGCGGGGCTTTGAAGCAGCAGTGATGCGTGCGGATACTCCCGGTTTCAAAAAGGCTTTGGATATTGCCCAAGCTCCACCACGCAAGTCTCCCCGAAGTTCCTAAAGGGCGGAAAACCATAATCAGTAAGATAGAAAGTATATTCGACCAGTAGACCTCTTCTTACGAAAGCTTTACTGGCGATCGGAAAGAAGTAAATTAAAGATTCCCAAGATGATTAAGGAGAAATGAATGAGTTAAAGAGTTTCAAAGATCTTAGATAGAATACAAGTAAGAGGCTATATGGCGATTAGTTGGAGGAATCAAGCCGGCTTCCTTTTTTCCCGGGAAATAGGTTGACATGTGGGCGTGCTTCCAACACTGAGGGAAAGTGTTAGTATTGAGACATAGAGATATAGTTGAACCGAGGGGCGGGATAGCACGGGAAAATCACACTCCCTCAAAACTCGGGGAGGAATTCCATCCGGGCCACCCGCCTTCCTAACTTTCGTAGATTCAGGAGGCCCATGCACCCTCGATCAAATGTAATCACAGCCAAAGGCATAGGACACCTGAGGAGGAGAAGGAAGGAGGAGGATGAGGAATACCCGAATCGTCCAGGGTTGAGTTTTGAGGAAAATAGGAAGGCCGAAGAGATTGGCTTTTTCTGGAGAATAGCAACAGAACCATTCAGATCGAAATAATGAGGAGGAAGACAGATTGCAGAAGTTGTGAGGATGTTTTGGCAAGAGGCCACAAAGATGTCAGTAGGAGAACCAAGGAGGTTAGGCACTCTTTCGTTGATGAAAGCCCGCTTTGCCTGTCCGAAGAGTATCCTGCAACGATTTCTAGCTGAATGAAATTAGCAAGAGTGATAGATAGGAGAAACCCCCGAGGAATTTTTCACTCCCGATACGCACCTGCCTCTAGCCCATGGGAATGCCGAGGAGAACCCAAGCCACCGATCGCAACCATGGATTATGAGGTGAGAAAGATTTAGGTCCCGAAGAAGACATGAAACCTGCTCATCCATCAGCCGATCACCAAGCTCCCACCTTATCCGCAATATATATATATATTATATATATATATATATATATATTATATAGATATATATATATATATATATATATATATATATACTATATATATAATACTATATTATATATTATATATATGTGTATATTGTGTATTGTTTCTTATATATAATATATATATATAATACTGTTACATACAGTTATTATGTTTTCTTTTCTATTTTTGTTAAAGTAGCGATATAATTTTATTTTGTTTATTTTTTCCTTTTTTTATTTTTTTTTTTAGTTTTCCCTTCAGTAAAGAAGGTTTAACGAAGTACACTTATATTTTTTTGGGTGTTGTTATGGTAGGTATGCATAATATATATATATTTATTGCTGCGGATTAATTTTATGTTTAAATTTTTTATTTCCCGACTCCTCCTTTGTTTTAGTCCGCTTTTGTCTATTCTTGTTTGTGTGTGTGAGTGTGAGAGGAGGAGGTGTGTGTGTGTGGATGTGTTGAGAGAGAGAGAGACGAGAGGAGAGAGAGAGAGAGGAGACGATGAGAGAGAAGAGAGAAGAGAGAGAGAGATGGCAGGTTCATGGGCGCGGGGTGCTTTCTATTGATTTACCACACATCCGTGCGCTTAACAGTCTAACTTTTGCCTCTGTTCGGGAATAAGTCACCTCTCTAATTCCTTACCCTAACGCTTGCTCTTGTCTGAGACTCAGATGGCTAGAATTCACCTCTAACTTTTAATGTATCCCAACTTTTAACTTATTTCATACATTTCCGTCTGAAGGGTGGGTGTTGCCTCTATGGCCTTAAACATTAATACTCCCGTAACACGTCTCGTTGAATCTCGAATCTGTCCTAAACTTCCGATGTTCCTTTTGTGTGGTCTCAAACATCTTTCTTTCTTTTTACTACAAAGAATCTTGTGCTTCTGCTTACTGTTCTCCTATAGAACAGATTGTTTCACTCCTTCTTTGAATATCTTACTACTTCTCACAGCTGTTATATCTTCTGCATCCCCCAATAGCGGGTCCTCGATTTAGCGGGATTTCAATGTACACAAACAAACGAATGGTTGGGTCTCTCATAACCCGATTAGGTGGAGGAGCCGAATCATTCAGCTTCTCAACGATTCTGGATCAACTAATTAAAGAACCCACCCACATTCCCGGTTCGTCCTAACCAATTCTTGAACACATTGACCTATGTTTCACCACTAGTCCTTGTCCTTCTCTCTTAAAATACACCACCTTCGCTCCTATTGGTAAATCTGACAACAACCTTTATATCTCTTAATTTTAATTCTTTCTCTCAACAGCCTCCATCCCTGGCCCTACTCGGTAATTTTCTGCACTTTGATCGGGGCCGATGGGGGCCTTGCCTCCGTTGCTTGTTACGGCTTAAAACTATAATGTGGGAAAATGACTGCTTTGGTCTCTTGGTGACGGCTTTTCGACTCTTCGCCGATAAGGGTGGGAGGGCTGGTAATCGTTTGATGGGGATGGAGCAGGGTTCATTCCTTTCTTCGACTAATCTTTCTCTCCTTTCATAATCCATGGTTCGATCGTTGCTTGTTCTCTGCCATTCAGGCTAGAGACCAGCCGCATATCGGGAGGGGAAAAATTCTCGTTCTTCTATCACCCACTCTCGCTAATTTCATTCAGCTAGAAATCGTTGCCAGGATACTCTTCGACGAGCAGGGGCCAAAGGGTCGGACGTTACCTTTCATCAAACGAAAGTGCCCCCGGCTAAACCTCCCTTGGTTCTCCTACTTGATCAAATCTTTCTGCCTACGGAACCGTAACCGAAAGAAGATCGCACACCACCGACCAAAATCCATCCAGGCCACACAACGCCAGTCCAATACAAGTCCACCTTGACGACGACCAACCGCGGATCAAGTTTCGCAGCAGTGCCGAACGTCGCTCCGACTGGTTAACGTCACGCTTTGCCCAAAAACATCTCTAATAAACTTTGTTAAACTGCCCTTTCCTCTTCTTATTCGATCTGATGGGCTCCCGCGTCCGCTAACATTCTCCAACTGAAAACGCCAATCTCTTCGGCCTCCTATTTTCCTCTAACTCAAACCCTGCGGGACGATTCTTGGCATTACTCCTCCTCCTTTCTTCTCCTCTCAGGTGGTCCTATGTCTTTGCCCTAGGTTGAATTTACATTTGATCGGCGTGCATGGGCTCCTGAGATCTATGAACGTTAGGAAGGCGTGGCCCGGGATGCATTCCTCCCCGAGTTTTGAGGGGGTGTGGTGCTTACGTGCTGACCCCGGCCCCTCGTCAAAAACTATATTCTCTATGTGCTCAATACTAGCACTTCCTCAAGTGTGAAGCCACGCACTGTTCAACCTATTCCCGAAAAAAGGAAGCCCGCTCTGATCCTTAATCTAACTATCGCCCTAGAGCTCTCACTTGTATTTTATCTAAGATTCTTTGAAACCCTTCAACTCTCACTTCTTAGACCATCTGGGAACTCATTCTCTTCTCCGGATCGCAGTATTACGGCTTTCGGCGTTCAGGGTCTACTGGCGATATACTTTCCTTAATTAACGATTTATGGTTTTCCGCCTTAGGAACTACGGGGAGACTTGCGCAGTGGCGTGGGCGCTTGACATATCCAAAGCATTTTGGACCGGGTTTGGCACGCGTTCACTGCTCTATAAGCTCCCCTGCTTGTTCCTCCTCTCTTGCTTACTTATGGTCTAGCTTTTTTCTTTCCCAAGGTCGCCTCAATATCGGCTGTGGTTGATGGATCGACTTCTTCTTTTTGCTGTCAATAGTGGTGTTCCTCAGGTTCTGGTCTTATCTCCTACTTTATTCCTACTTTTATAATGATCTTCTCACCTGCACATCTAACTCTATCCACTCATATGCCGATGGGACTCGACCCTTCATTCTCAACTCATTTCCAATTCTGGCCTCCCTCTTTCTTCTAGAATGCCTCTCGGTCTCAATCTGTTCCGAATTCTTCTATTCTCGCTGATCTGGATTAGATTTCGATTGGGGGTCGTTCCAACCTTGTGAAATTTAATTCTTCTTAAAAACTCAACTTCTACAAATCTCCCTCTCTGAACACCTTCCAACTTTCCTATCTCTTTCGACGGTTTCTCTCGTCTCTCCTGTTGACAATATAACATCCTTGGCCTCAACATAAAAAAAAAATGTCTTTGGAAACCTCACATCACAACGTTGCTAGGGCGGCCTCAAAAAACTGGGAGTTTTTTGTTTAGACTGCGAGACTTTTTTTCCTCTTCTCAGTTACTCCAGCTATACAAAGTCTCATCCGCCCTTGGATGGAGTACTGTTCTCATATCTGGGGCTCTGGTTTCACCCGGCTTTTGGACAGGGTCGAGTCAAAAGCCAAAAGCCTTATAATAAACTGTTCTGTACTTCCACTTCACTTGACCCCTCTATCTCTGCGACGAGATGTTGTTGCTTTATCTCTTTTCTATAGGTATCGTAGCGGCAGGTGTTCGAGGGAAATTAACCAACTCGCGTACCCACCACCTTTACGTCGCCTTCGCAGCACAAGGGGTGCTGGTCTGCGTGGCTATCCATTCCATTGTGTAAAGATTAATAATACCTGCTCACCAGAGGTTCTTGAATAGGGTGAAACCCTGTCGAATCGATATCGCTACTACTTTGTAACTCCCAGGCTAGTTCGCATATTGCGTGCTTCTCAATTCTAATATACTAAGCCAACCGCCTACTATTTCTGTTAGGAGAACTCTCTTTACCATTATACTTCTGTGTCCCTGCTGTATAATATATTTTAATTTATTAATCATCACCTTCAATCACATTATTAAAGTACCTTTTGTCTTTTGATACCTGTGGACTTCATTTTTATAGCTATATAACAGTTATAAATTATGCATATATAGCTTTAGCGGATTGTAATATTATTTAGCCAATATGTATATTAATAAATTATATTAAGGCGGGGTAAGGGGTAACCACCCCACTTCCCTGAATAGGGCTTGCCCATATTTATATATGTATGTAATATATATTATATATAGATATATATATATTATTTTATATATATATAAGGTTATAAGGTGACAACCTTGTAAAATAATATAAATAAATAAATATAATACTTAACTATATATTAATTTATATATTCTATATTAAATACTATCATATAACCGTAATACTAGCTATATGTCATTATAACTTATACTATTAAAATATATCGGCAAGATATATTATATATATATATATATATATAATATATATATACTATAATAATAATAATAAAATTCGGTAATAAAAATATATTATTAAATTAATATTTTCCCATTAATCCCCTATTATTTTCCAATAATTGTAATATAATATCTCTTCCTTAATATATTATATGGTATTAATGTTAATATTATATTTATAAAAAATTGCCCTCAATTAGATACTATATATAAATCCATAAGGAAGATAAAAACACCTTTAACAATAGCTCGGAGTCAAATTTGAGATTTCAAATGCGTGCGATAGGCAGACAGATATATTATCGCCGTCATTTTATATTAAATAAGGAAACTACTTCCAGCAAACACAGAGTGGGTATCAATCGGTGTTATAATAAATGAGACATTTTGGCTGAGCATTTATACAGAACATTTATAAGGCATGGTCTATCATTGTATAATGGTGGCCATATCAACAGTATCTAGAAACGCGAAAGAAATGTGTGTTTTGCACGCATAGTAGATTCACATTAAATTAATAGATTTGTAGATTAAAGATTAAGAATTAATATGTATATCCCAGGTCTGATCGGTTATAGCCCACTGGCAATTCTGATTGTCACTCCAACAACTTGGACTCAATCTGGAGAAAACATTTCTATAAAAATAAATAATGAGATTGTATAGAAAGCTTTAACTTAGAATTTCTTAACTTAAAGCACGAGAATAACGATTGAAGAATTTAAAACAGCAATGTCTATTTAACAGAATAAATAAAGGGAGAGTTTGAGTTGAATTAAGCAGGGGGAAGTAATGGAAAAATTGTGAACCTCAGGATGTAGTGGGTTTGTTGTAAAATTAAAGACAGTTTTCAAAATGAGTACTACCAGGATAGACAGTATAGAAGTATATTTTGCAACCGTAGTACCTCAAAATCACCGCAAAATATTGAATATGCGTCAAATAAATAAACTTTTACAGAAATAGAACCACCATCGCGTTTACGCTATTTAGTAAAAGACCTACTCAAATGCAAAAATATCCATGAACCACAAACTTTTTTTGCGCAATTACATTGTTAAGTTTATGTGGAGAATAGATCGAGGTCTTTTACTCTGCCGAGTGAAATGTTGAATAGTAGTAGACAGAAATGCTAACGGCGTGAAATCGCGTGCTATAAGATGTATGTATGACTGTGTTGGTTCAGTGGATGAATAGAGTGGTGAATGAGGTCTCTATCCAAAACACTAACCAGCCATTCTATAGGTTCTAAACATCTATAAAAGGTTTCTAAATTTTCATTAAAAATAAACGTATTAATGGAAAAATCTCAATGTTAGATACTATGGGATGAACCTTGATCAGTATTATGAACCTCATCGGTTACATCAGAGATATCCTAGTATTAACCAATTCTGACAACAAGAAAAAATAAATAATATATAATAAAATAGATTCGTATACAGATTTCGAAGATCCTTTCCAACTGAAATTAATGAATCAATTCCAACCAAATAATAATAATATTATATAATATAATTATAATATATAATTAATAATAATAATAATAATATGCATAAATAATAATAATAATATCATAATTATAATAAAACGTTGTCTATAATAATAATTAATAATTAATAATTAATATTTAATTATATAATAGTATATAATAATATGAATAGCTATTGTGTACAATGATAATAATAATAATAATTGTAAATAATAATCAAAATTTATCATTTCTCTGCTCGTCGGCGAAATAATATTAAGAATTAATAATAAATTGACATAATAATACATCAGCCTAATCTTGGTTAAGTCATAATGAAACCAATATAATCTAACTATACTTAATATATAGATGAATATCTAGTTAATAATAATCAAGTAAAGAGATACATAATAAAATATAATAATAATAAATATATTATAACATAAATAAAGTAGGCAATAATACATAATTAAATAATAAATACATTTAATAAAAAGAATAAAATAATAAATATAATAGTATAAAATACCTAACTATACACTCATATAATCTTATATAATACTCAAGCGTGACCCAATAAAATATTAATAGTTGAATATAATGATTTTACATGACTCATATATAAGAATAATTACATAATACAACAATCAATAATTTATCTTAATGAAAAAATAAATAGTATAGTAGTAATAATAATAAATAATTCAATCTAATCTCCAGACTTTTCCACCATACATTAACTAGATGAATAATAATAATCAATAATCAATAATAATCATAATATAATAATAATAATAATATAATATATATAATAAAATAATAATAATAATAATATAATAAGTAATACCATTAGTAATAATTAAAAGTAATGTATTTATTAGAGTTGTATTATAAATGGTAGTTAATTAATTTATGTATCGAATTGATAGATTATTATTTATTATTATAAATTATTACTATTTTATCTGTCCCAATATTGATCTATTAACATATTTCATGTCAATTATTCTATTATTATTTTGTTGGTATTAATAAACGGTCTTGGTGAGGATTTTAATTTATAAGCTTTTATCATCTTATTTATTCATTTATTTAATTATTTTTATTATCATTTCTTCTTTATTATTTATTAATATTACTAGGGAAGTTATTATTAAATTTTAAATTGAATATATAGTAGTTTTTTCAATAAAATTACTTTTAAATTATTGAATTAGAGTGGAGCCTAATACTATTTTATTATAATGGTATTCTTTCAAGCGTTGTGTTTCTAGGTTTACTATATTATTCACTTTGCATAACAAATTATTAATTATTATTATTAATATTTATTATATTATTATATTATTATTATATTATATATTATTCTTATTAATTAATTCTTAGATTATTGATTGACTTATTCTGATTAATTGTATTCCCTCATATGTACAATTATTCAGTCATTCTAAATTAGGATATGCATGATTATTTCGATTCAGTATTATTATTATTATTAATGCTTCAATTATTATTTTATTATACTTTAATAATTATTAAATCTACATATATGTATTATTTATTATTACTCATTTACTTATTTTTAATTGATCTCTCAGTTTACATTTTTTTGATTGTCGTATGATTTTCTTGGTCCGTCTTATCTATCTATCATTATCAGTATCTATCATCTTATTACTTATCTATCTATCTATCTAATCCTACTATCTATCTAATCTATTATAATCTTATCCTATCTAAACTATATCTATCTAATTATATTTATCTTAATCTATATCTATCTCTCTAATCTATCTATCTATACTATTCTATTCTTATTCATATCTTATATCTATATGATCTACTTAATTCTATCATAATCTTCATCTAATCTAATTATCTATACTATCTTAGTTAATCTATTACTTATCGTATCTATATCTATCTATCTATATCATCAAATCTATATCTTTATTTATACCGTCTATCTATATTCATAACTAGCTAGAACTAGCTTACATGTCCATCTGTACATCTATTCTTATATCTATAAGTTCATATCTCGTTATCTATAATCTATATCTATCCATTATTCATATCTATCTTAACTTCATTATCTTAATCTATCTATCTATCTAATCATATCTATTCTCATGAGGGCGAGTGTATTATCTATCTATATACTATACTATCAATCATTTATTCATATACTCATTAATATTTTATTAATTCAATATACATTATCAATATCATTATTAATTATCTAAATTATCAGCATCATATATCTACTTCTCAGACCATTATTAAGCCTTGACTCTTTTCAGGATCTTATATTTTTTATTTTCCTATCTTTATTATTTATTATATTTTATTTTATATTTTATTATTTTATTTTATATATTTTTATATTATTCTTATATTATTATATTTTATATTATTATTATTATTATTATTATTATTATATTATTATTATTTTATTCATTAATTATATTATATCCTTAATTTATTATTCATTATACATATTATTTAATTATTATTATTAATTATTATTAATTATATTATTATATTATTATTTTAATTATTATGTATTAATTATTTATAATTATTATTATTATATTTTTTATTATTGTTATATATTAGATGATTTAAATTTAAATTATTAATTATTAATTATTTATTATATATTAATATATTATATTATTTTATTTATCATTATATTATTTATATAATAATATTATTAT